>VMDR010000895.1:0-164655 GCA_007922815.1 Macrotus californicus | reverse complement strand
CGTTCAGTTGGTAGGTTATTGTGTGTGACCTGACCGGAGACTGAACCCGAAACTTTGGCCAGGCCAGGCCAGGCCCAGCCCTACTTAGTCTTTTAATTGCCTGATATCTTCACCATTTTACAGTCTGGTTAGTTTAATTAACTGGAACTTCAGTTAATGAGATGCCAATGTGCCTTTGATCCCCATTGGAATCTTCCTGCTGAGAAGTGCTGTTTCATTATCTCCGAGCTCTGGCACTCGGCCACAAATGTGCCCCCCGCTCCTCACCGGGGACCGGAAAGCAATGGTGTGGCTGGTTCGTCGCAAACTGTTGAGAAAACTTGAAGCGCAGAATTACCTTCAAAATAAAAGGCATCGAACGTTCTGAGTCTGGGAGTGACTTTTTTCGTTACTGCACAGCTGTGGAGTGTCTAAAGTGTATAAAACCCTGAGGCTGGGCTTTACCATCGGGAAAATCATATTTTAGAGAGAAGGACCTAGAAAAAGAGTTTAATGGCCCAAGGACAACTTCTAACTTGGCATCTTATACTCAGTTACTATCCTCTTATTAATCCACGAATGATAGTAAAAGGTGCTGTAATACAGCATAGTTAAAATGGTAAAGAAAGCATTCCTTCAATCAAAATGAAGCGATTAACTATCTTCTGTGTACCAGACATTGCTCTAGATACCGGGGATCTAAAACGGAGTAAGATGCAGTCTCTCTTCTCAAGGAATTGGTGGGGCAGCATTATTTAAAAGGCATTTTGAGGTATCTCACCTTCCTTGATTCTTACAGAAGTCTCACGAGGTAGCCGTGAAGTGACCGAGGCTCAGAGAGCTCCCAGAATTGCCCAAGGACTATGATCGAGTAAATCACAGAGTACCCAAACAGGCTTTCTCGTGGCAAACTCTGCTCTACACAATCATTAGTATTTAGTACCTGGACTTGCAGAGAACCTGGAGATCCGACTTATTTCTCTGTATTTCCTTCCTTTTTTATGGTCGTCCAAGGGAAATTTTTATTCTTAGCTGGTAGTGCCGTTGTACTTAAAATTTTGAAGAACCAGTAGTGTTCTGGCTATTTATCTCTTGAAACTACTTAAGGAACAATCTTTAAAAGATCTGGAAGGAGAGCATAAAAACGGCAAAGTGCTCTTGTTGGAATTTTTGTTGTCATAAAAGTCAAGGCAATACTATTCAGGAGAGCAGAGATGCCTTCCATTCTTCTTTTTGTCTGCCATGTGGGATGCAGGTACATGAAGTTCCCATTCCCTTGGGGTGATGCGGTCACAGACAAAAACGGCTTTATCACACTGAGCTGCTAGAGTCTGGGGAGCGCATCGTATTCACCTCTGGTATTTCCTTTTTCCCCAACTTGGCAAAATGCTCATAAGGTGCTTGGTTGATCCTCAGTAAAACTCCAAGGTGAGGCAACTCTCCCTCCCTCCCTCCCAGGAGCACGCCTCCTCGGTCACCTCCCCCGACCCCCCACCTTGTTACCTTTACCTCTCTTCCTCCTAAGCAACAAGGGCTCTTCTATGGCTTCTGTAACTTGTTTACTGAGCCCGTTTTTTCTACCGCTCATTTCTTCTACCTCTGTGACTTTCTAAATAAACTTTCTCTTATGGTTGAAAAGATTACAAAAAAAAGAAAAGAGAAATTGTGAAGTTGAAAAGAACAGAAAAAGAGAAGTTGAGTTATGGAATCTCTTTTTGCGTGGACAACAAAAACGTCCTTCAGGCTTAATGCTTCAGATGATTTAGTTAATCTAATGTTTACAATTAGGGAAAAAAAAGAAAAGAGCAAAAGGATCACCCTGGCTGGTATGGCTCAGTGGATTGAAATGCCAGCCTGCGAACTGAAAGGTCACATCCGGGGGTGTCCAACCTGCGGCTCATGGGCCACATGCAGCCCAGGAAGGCTATGAATGTGACCCAACACAAAATTGTGAATTTACTTAAAGCCTTTTTTTTGTTGTTCATCAGTTTTTGTTAGTGTTTGTGTATTTAGTGTGTAGCCCAAGGCAGCTCTTCTTCTGCCAGTATGGCCCAGAGACACCAGAAAGTTGGGACATCCCTGTCTGGATTGCGGGCCAGGTCCCCAGGTGGGGACATGGAAGAGGCAACCAATCTTGTATCTCTCACACATCGATGTTTCTCTCTCTCTCTCTTTCTCCCTCCCTTCCCTTCTCTCTAAAAATAAATGAATAAAATCTTTTTTAAAAAAAGAGCAAAGGGATCTCTGAACTTCTTTTGGTATTTAGTGAATGAAGATAAAATGGCTTCCTTGTGTAAATAAGAACATTTGGGTTTTCTGTTGTTCTGGGTGGTATTTTCTTCCCACATCATCTGCTGTCTTTGGAAAACACTCCGAGGAGGAGCTTTGTCTGCAGGAAGAGGAGATAAGGAATGTGAACTAGGTTGTAAATGAGACTGCTCATACTGGCCGAGGCCTTTCTGATGATGAGTGACCCCATAAGGTGGAGTTAGAAATAAATCTTCCCGTGGAGCCTTCCCTAAATAGTAGCCATACTTGCCCTGTGATATAAGCACAGAGAGGGGCTTGGGGCCACTAGCTCTGGACTGCTTGGGTACTGAGGCTGACCAGAGGTCTCAAGTGTTACTACTGCTGTGTCCCCAAGGCAGTTAAAGGCTCAAAACGGTTCATTTTGTTCAACACCACAGCTTGAAGAAGACAGATATAGTAGCCAAGTTTCTTCATAAGTGTGTGCAGAGTTCATTCTCATTATTCAATCAACAAACACTGGAGGGCTCACGGTGTGGAGGTTCTAAGGACAGAGTGGAAGAGGCAGGCAAGGGCTCCATGCTGGAAATCCGTTCTGAGCGCTTTAATGCCGCTGCCTGCGGGCTCAGTCCCCTGTGTAGCGTCTGACTCTGAGCACCCTTTCCTCTCTCACTAACTCCCCATGGAAAAGACCAATCCAAGAGCAGACAACACGAACAGTATCTGATTCTAGCTGATTAAATGGATTAGTATCCCTTTCCTTTCTTGGAAAAGCGATCTTTCTCCTTCCTACTGCCTGCATGCAATGCCAAGTGCTGCAGGTAAAAGCTCTACACGCACAACACTTGTTTCTGTGCTTTTCCGTTTCTAGGACGTGTGCTCAGTTGTACTTTGGAGATACAAGTTCCTCTAGCTGTTATTTCTACCTTTGTACATCAGTGTGATATCCAGCAGGGAATTGGCAAGCTTTTTATCTGGAAAGGATTAGATAGAAAATATTTTAGGCTTTGCAGGCTACAGGGTCTCTGTCACAACTCCTCAACGCAAGAAAAAAAAGAGAGAGAGAGCGAGAGAGGAACCCTATTCAACTTTCAACTCTGCTGTTCCGACGCAAAAGCAACCACGGTTCGTATCTCAGTGAGCGAGTGGGCTGTGTTCCAGTTAAGTGCTATTTATAGATACCGAAATTTGCATTGCATGTAATTTTCACACCTCACAAAATATTCTTTTGATTTTTTTTCAACGATCTATAAATATAAAAACCATTCTTAGCTTCTGGGCCATGAGTCATGGTTTGCCGATCCCTGACATAAAGGACGGGTTAGGGCAGTTCACTGGGACCATTAACCGGGACCTGGTGATGAGGCTGCCAGTGTGGCCTCCATCTGCACGGCAACCGTCAGTTTTGCACTGGGGAACCTGTTCGAAACCTCAGGTTCCGCCCTCGGTTCTTGCCCCCGACCTGAATGTGTGGGCCATGAGTTGTCACCAGAAGCCATTTCTAGCAAAGCTTGATGATTACACGTTTTCTGTCACTTGAAAGTGTTTTGATTCCACTTTTTCAGAGCAGGGTGACACTGATTGTAGTGTGCTCCTCTCGCCCGTGTTAAGGCCAAAAAGCCAGAACTCTACGGGGTTTGTTGTTGTGGAGGAAACCGGCTCGTGAGCATTTGGATAATTCTCTGGGAAAGCAAACAGCTGTGTGGTGCACATTTGATGTGAATCTTGAACTTTTTACCGGCCAGGATCATTTCATTCCATCAATTCCCTCAGGTTTGCTTTGTAGTACGAAACAAATAAGAAAAGCACTTTTGTTTCCTGTTGAGGTCAGTTCCGAGCACTTCTGTGAGACCCAGAGCTCCGTTCACTGTAAGCGCTGCAGGTGGCCCTGTGCTGTTCCCTTCCTTGAAGGTTTGTTCTCCCGACAACATTCCCTCGCCTTTCTCACACCTCTTAGTTCTCTGCCCTGGAAATGCCTTTGTTTTTGAGGTGAAGCAACTGGCTAGTGTGGAATTTGTCCAGTGCTGAGAGCCATGGAGGAGATTGTGAACACAGGCACGCCTTGCCGGTCATAACTGGAAACGGGCTGAAATCCCTCCAGGAGAGGCGCTTGTTTGATTACAGGTACCAGTAGGTTCAAGGCTGCTCCAGCAAAGCTCTGTTGCATGGACTGTTTCCTAAACTTGATGTGACTCTAATGAGGTTTGAAGGAGTGAAGCCCTGGCAGATTCTCCGTGTGATCAATTACACCAAAAAAGCTTGTACAGAAGACGGTCCGATTCCCTCCTGCTCCAGCCTGAACACCTGGACTCACACTTGATCATCTCTTTTTCTTACAGCCCAGTCCCATCAAAGAAGCGTGTCAGGTGTATCTTTAAAATGTCTCCAGAATCAGATCCCTTCTGACTGCAAGGCTGCGACCCAACCCAAGCCCAAACCTGTCTCTTCTCAGCCAAAGGGATGCAGGTAAAAACTTGAGTCAGATCGTGTCTGTCCCCCTCAAAACCCTCCAACAATTTCTTCTCTATCTCAACATAGAAGGCCTTCCGGAGTCTCACTTCACCCTTTGCCCCAGCCCCCCATGTCTTTGACCCCGCCTCCTATTCCCCAGTTCAGCCCGGCTGGGCTCTCTGCTTCTCAGGCAGCACATATCTGCCTCGAGGCCTCTTCACTTCTCTCTCAGAGGCAGCGTGTTCCACGCAGAGCATCTTCTCTTCAGGTCCCTGCTTGAAAGTCACTTTCAAACACACGAATGCAAAAGACAGATGCACAGGCGATGGCAGGAATGTGGAGGAACTTGAACTCTCATACTTGGCTGGCAAGAGTGTAAATTGGTTCCATCGCCGTTTATCATTAATGGCTAAAAAGTACACCTATACCTGTTCCATGACTCAGTAACTCCACTCCTGGACAAAGGCAAGAACATAGCCCCTTCACTCGTAATAGCCCCAAATTGGAAACGATCCAAAAATCGCCGACGGGAGATGGGTCGACTGTGGCAGGAGAACAAGAGCCTTTACGGGCGGCAGTGTGGATTCCTCCCATAGATATTATGTGGGAGGGAAGAACCAGACGCAAATGAATACATACGTTGGGATTCCATTTGTCAGGGTTTAAAATCTGGTAAAACTTTTATTCATGGCGACCGAAGTCAGGATACAGAGCCGTCTGCTCTTGGGCACCACTGACCAGGAAGGAGCACTAGAGGACGTTCTGGGGCACTGTAAATATTCTATTTCTTGTCCTGGGCTGTGGTTATGTGAGGGTATATAAAAATCACCAACGTGTATGTAGCTGTTCACTTTACATCATTTGCAATACATATGCATTTACCTTGATAATTAAAAAAAAAGGAAAACAAATTCACTTATCTAAAATAGCCTTTTCTATTTCCTCGTCCCCTTCCCCCCTCATTCTGTTGTATTTGTATCCACCGTGCACACATCACCAGCTGACTTACTGTGTATATATTAATGCCTTTGTTCATTTATCATCTGTCTCTCTCACTGGGATGTGCGCTCCACGAGAGCGAGGACTCTGTGTTCACCGCTGTGTCTCGGAGCTTCCAACAATGCTTGGCACGGAGAAGATCTCCATAAGGACTTGTTGAGTAAATGAATTACTGTATTGCAGCTTCAGCTCCGGGTAGACTTACAAATCAATTTTTGGCCAGAACACGAGCTACTCTTCTCCCCGGATAATCATCAACATGACAAAGTGACGCAGTGCAGTTTTCTCCTGATTACAGGTTGCAAAATGGGTTTGGGGACAATATCAGTCCTTGGGTTGAGTTGAAGGCACTGAGGTTTTATTGACAAAGAAGACATTATTTGGATGACTTCCAGGCCCAAACCTCAGAAGGCAGAAGAGCAGGAGATACCGGCTCATATTTCTCACTCTCCCAAGATTTCTGAGTTGCTTGGTTTTATTTTCTCAGAAGCCCAAAGGGGAACATGAATAAGCCATTATCTCCCTAAGCTGAATGCTTGTGCTATCATCAAAATCTTCACCTGGAATCAGATAGAAAGAAGGAAACCTTAGGAAATGTGATATAGTGAAATGGACAAGGTGGAAGAGCTGGTCTTTCCAGATCTAGAATGTTCTTGTTGATTTAAAGGTAAAACAAAGGGGAAGGATAAGGAGTCTACAACAACAAGAAAGTTTGTTTTAAGATAGAATTTAAGATAAAAAATATAGACATGAAAAAGAAAACAGGTAGAAGATTTTGAGAAATGCTGAGCATGCAAACAGTGACCAGCAAATTTCTCAAGTACAAACTCCATCAAGGCAGGAGCAGGCATGGCTGGAAACAAGGCTTCTTGAGCACCTACTATGTATTTGGCATTTCATAGGTTTTTCCCATTTAGTCTTCACTGCAGGTATTTAGGTAGGTATTATTGGCCTCATTATTTTTAAAAAATATTTTATTTGTTTTATTTTTAGAGATGGGAAGCGGAGGAGAAAGAGAGGGAGAGAAACATCCATGTGTGGTTGCCTTTTGAGCGTCCCCTACTGGGGACCTGGCCCACAACCCAGGCATGTGCCCTAGACTGGGAATCGAACCAGCAACCCTTTGGTTGCTCAATTCACTGAGCCACACCAGCCAGGGCTATTGGCCTTATTATTTTATTAGAAGTCAGGAAATTGAGGTTCAAAGGCTACAAACTTTGTTTGCAGGTGATAAGAGAAAGCTGGGATTCCTGCCTAGGTCTGCTTTTAAGGACAAAGTTACCTCCTTGTGTGGCGATAACTCCCTGCCCCAAATGACTAGCTATTATCTGTGCAATCCATCGTCCCAGTGTATTTCACCACTTGGTTACTTACTTGATCTCATCACTCCCATACCTGCAGGTTATGGTCCAAATGGTAGGCTCAGCTCCCTGTGCATGCAACACTCCCCACAGTCTGTGCCCCGCCAACACGCCACCCCTCCCCCATCTCCCCAGCCTTCTCTCTTCCCATTCCCAGCCATCCTTGGTGCCATAATGTTTTTTTGTCAAAAACTAATGTTGATCAAAACTTGATGACTTCATTCTTATGTGGAATCTAGTGAAAAAAATGAATAAACAAAACAGAGGCAGACGCATAGATAGAGAGCAGGCTGACAGTTGTTGCAGGGAGTGGAGGGGATAGAGCAAAAAAAAGAGAAAAAGAACAACTCGTGAACACAGGCCGCAGTGTGGGGAGGGGGGAGAGGTGGGGGAGGGTGTGAGGGGACAGACCGTGGCGGACAGAGACTTGACTTGGGGTGGTGAGCACACATAGTACAGGCTACAGATGATGTGTTGTCGAACGGTGCACCTGAAACCTGTATAATTTTGTTAACCAGTGTCACCCCAATAAAGTCAATGAAAAGGAAAAAGAAAACCCTCTGGCTTCAAAACCTTTTCTGACCCTATTACTTGTATGATAAAGTTCAAACTCCCTATGTGTTATACCTCCACCCACCTTTCCAGAATCCATTTTCATTCCAAATACCCAAAATCCAGCTACACCAAACAAATGCACTGTTCTGTGTGCAGAAAATACTGCTCCCCAGCTCCCCAGCAATTCCCATTTGCCTTCCCTCAGCCCTTCACACAGTAATGCCCAGCCTCCCAGATGGGTACATGATTTGTTTCTGCTCCCTGGAATGCTCCTTCCCCTTTCTTTGCCTGGGGCACCCTTGTTTACCTGGTATCGTGTGCCAAATATTACCTCTTTGGTGCAGCCTTATTGACCTTCCTATCTCAGAATGTAACCTTATTTGGAAATCAGGTCATTACAGATGTATTAAAAATTAAGATGGGATCATACAGGAATAAAGAGGGTTATTAATTCTATATGGTTAGTGCCCTTATAAGAGAGGAGCACACCATCTGAAGACTGAGACACACAAAGAGAAGATGGTCGTGTGGCTATGGAGGTAGAGATTGGAGTGATGTATCTATGAGCCAAGAAGTGTCAAGGATGGCCAGCCAACAAGACAAGATAAAATAAAAGAGGCAAGGAAGAATTGCAAGGAAGAAATGCAAACTGCCGGCACCTGGATCTGAAACTTCTGTTCTCCAGAATTGGGGGACAGGCCATCCTGGTTTGCAGTAGTTTGTCACAGCAGCCCTGGGGGACTGACACACCACCCTTGGGGAGTAACTCATAGGAATAAAGATGAATGTTTAAGGATGCTCATCAATGAATTATTTATAATTGTGAAAATTTAGAAGTGACCAGAATGTATAATAATAGTAGAATCAATGAGCGAAATATACTTAGGAACACTTTTTTAAAAAGATTTTATTTCTTTTTAGAGAGAGGGGAAGGGAGTGAGAAAGAAAGGGAGAGAAACATCGATGTTTCTGGTTGCCTCTCACATGCCCCCAGCCCACAACCCAGGCATGTGCCCTGACCGGGAATCAAACCATCGACCTTTCGGTTTGCTGGATGACACCCAACCCACTGAACCACACCAGTCAGGGTGAGTGGAATATATTTATAAGGTAGAACATGATGGTGCCAGTTAAAGTCACATTTTTGAAAATCTGCATAAAATGTTTCACAACACAATGGTAAGTGAAAAAAGACAGGAAAGGACACTGCATATACCATATGATTCAAAGTGCATTTTAAAAATAATAAATTACACATTTATAGTGATAAATTCTCTAAATAATCTAATAGTGGTTAGATTTTTTCTATACTTTGGTACAATTATCATAGCAAACTGTAGATGTTAGAAATGTCAGGAAGAAAGAAGAGACATAAAGACAGGTTTACAGGTACCTAACCTGCCCTCCTCGAGTCGCCGGCCACCCGAGTAAAGCGCCCATAAAGACTCAGTCCTTGTCTCCACTAACTGGTTCTGGTGGTGACAGGCAGCAGGAGCTCCGGCTGCCAGCTGTTCCGGCTGCAGAAGCACAGAACGAAGAATCTGGGGAGTCTGGTGATGACCCGGACTTTGATCTTTTTGACTAAACCTGCTGTGTAACACATTCCATAAAAAGCTGAACTTAAAAAAAATAATAAAGAAGAGACATAGTATACATAAATTTGATAATCTCAGGGACAAAAATGCAGAGACAAAAAGCAAAAGGAACTACATGTAGCCAATTTATACTATTTCCCCACCCAGCTGGGACTTGCTCCGTCCTTGAAATGCAGCCCAGAGCAGCGGGCGACGAAGACTGAGCTCAGGTCCGAGCCTTTGTCCCTAATTTGGAACCGAAGATAGGAGCGATCAATGTGACTCTTGGATTTTGTGTTCTTTATGTTATCGTCTACACAGCCTCAGAGAAATCACTCAGAAGAGTCTAGGGAGAGCCCGAGGATATTCTTTCTTGCTTGAAGGGCTCCGTCATGCTGAAGGATTACCAGTCTCTGTGTGACCCCAAGCACCCAGCAGGGAGGCAAGCCTCACAGGCCCACAGGAGAGACAACCAGGGCCAAATCGAGGATGTTCCCAGGAGGAGGGATGTGGTCACCATAGCTGCAAGTGCCATGGTCCCCAGCAGGGAAGGAAGGCCTAATCCAAGGCCAATGTCATGCAGCCAAAGACCCAACATAATGGCCATGAAAGTCAGGTTCATTTCTTCACCCACTGCCAACTCTTCCTCAGGAGTGACAAAATCCAAGTTCTCTTTTTCTCTCCCTCCCTGTCTCCCTTCTTTTTCCTGGTTAAAGTGATCTCAAAATATTCTTTACCTACAGATATGCACTTTTAGGAAGATAATCCACCCATGAAAGCAACATAAGCCAATAAAAACTTATTCCTAATAATGGAGCAAACTTTGGATCAAGTTGTGGGCCGCAGTAAAAATGCAAACTGTAGGCCAGTTTTTGCTTTGCCTGTGATGTTGTAAATTGGTACACTCTTTTGGAAAGGAGACGTGACAATAAGTATCAAGAGCCTTAAGGAAAATGAGAAAAAAACAACCACCAAGAATGACAACAGTAATTTGTCTATTTGCCAGGATCTACACTGTGGACCTGGCACACGGTCTCGCTTCATCATTCTCACAATCCCCGAGGATCAGGGAGTTTTAGCAAGTCACTCGGGGCCCATCGTTAGCAATGCACAGGTCTGAGTTCGGTATCCGGGTTGTCTAAGTCCAAACGCTGTGCTCCTATTTGCTCTCTTAGGTTGTCACACACTGTTCATATTCTTGGGCCCCAGAATCTGACTCCTGGCAAGATAGCCAAAGAAAATGCTGTAACTAAAGAAAAAAGTTATACTGAAATGTGAGAAAGAAAATATTGAAACAGTATAATTGTCTAACAATAGGAGAATGGCAATAGCATGGTTCACCTACATTATGAAATATTGACATAGTATAGACATTTAAAAAGATAACGAGCCCTGGCTGGTGTGACTCAATGACTGAGTGCCGGCTTGCGAACCAAAGGTCGCTGGTTTTATTCCCAGACAGGTCACATGCCTGGGGTGCTTGCCAGGTCCCCAGTGGGGGGCGCACAAGAGGCAACCACACACTGATGTTTCCCTCTATTTCTCCCTCTCTTTTCCTTTCTAAAAAGCTTTAAAAAAATTAAAAAATTAAAAAGTAAAAAGATAGTGGAGATGCTAGGAATATAAGAACATTTCAAATACAACATGCATTGAAAAAAGCAGAATATGAATATGATTGCAACAACATAAAAACAGGTATATATCGGAATGCAATTGAAATAGTTGTGGATTGTGGTTGTAATAGACCTGGCTGCAGTTTTTTTCCTCAAAATTGTTTTTAGTTTTTCAAAAGTACCAGTAAGTTTATTACACAATCCCCTCCTCAAAACACTGGCCCCGATTTAGTGTCTTTTTCCGCCCGCACCTCTTCTGTTCAGAGCAGCTCCCCGTGGACCATCGGCTTCCGTTTTGCTCCACGGCGTGGGCTCCTGCCGTTTGTCTTCCTGCGCCCGACGTCGGCCCACAGAAACCGCACGTTTCCAGGAGTCACTTCGCCGTTTCTTCTAGATCTGCTGTGATCAATTCGTCCTCTCTTCACAAAACACGAGTTTTTTCTCCCTCTCTCCTTTATAACAGCGTTCGTTTGAGCACGGCTGTAACCTCTGCCCACCTACGTGCAGCTGTTGGCACGGGGCTTCTTAACCTCAGCAGCATCCTTGGCATGTCAATTCAGATCATTCTTTGTTGTATGGGTCCTGTGCGTTGCAGGATGTTTAGCAACATTCCTGACCTCTTCCTATTCCGTGTCAGTAGCGTCGCTTACCCGAAAGTGTGAGACTCAAAGACGTCTCCAGATGCTGGCAAATATGTCTCGGGGCTGGGGGGCAAAGTCATCCCTGGTGGAGAACCTCTGGACTGAAGGAATGTCAGTGGCTTAAGGGTGAGAACCTGTAGCTGGCGGGTTGTGCCCGCATTTAACCACTAGAGGTCTCCCTAGACCCCATTATGATTCTGATCTGGAAACTGGTGCACGGCTATGGAAATCACTTAATAGGCTAATTGTCTTGACTTAGTGACTGTTGACAGCAACGGATTTACAAACAAAAGCCTTTGATCAGTCTCCAGGGCAGAAGCATTCTAAAGAAATGATCTAGATATTCCGCCTTAAAGGAGGGGACGTAACTCCCCACAGTGTGGGCTCTACGTGGTGACTCCCTGTCCAGTATGGAGAGGGGAGTGGGGAGTAACCACAGGGAGGAAACTAACACAGCCTCAGCCAGGTGATTCAGGTCAACGTCATCACTGACAAATCTAACAGACAGCATGTGCCCTTGATATGATGTGATGAAAATGGCACTTTACCTCTGTGATTCTCCTCTGCTACCCACAAAAATCCAGTCTGATCAGGAGAAAAACATCAGGCAACTTGCAACAGAGGGGCACCCTAAAATGCATGAGCAGAACGTCCGGAGACTGTTGAGGTCATTAAAAATAAGGAAAGTCCGAGCCAAGGACAGTCTGGCTGAACTGTCTCAGCCCAGAGGAGCTTGGAGGCACGACGACTAAATGTGAGGTGGTGTCCAGGATGAGATTCTGGAAGAGGAAAGGGCCAGGCGGAAGTTAGGAAAGCCGAATAATCGTGCACTTAATAAAGTATCAGTGCTGGCTCGTTAATTATAACAAATGTGCCATATTAACGTAAGATGCATTTAATAATAGCAGAAACTGTGCAGAGGCTGTACTTGGCTTAATTTTTCTGTAAATCAAGACTGCTCTAAAAAATTAAGTCTATTCATTTTTTACAAAACAGCTGATCAACACAGAAACAGAGATCACATGGAGGGTTATCAGTGGGGAGGGGGAGGGGGAGAATGGGGGAAAAGGTACAGGGAATGAGAAGCATAAATGGTAGATAGAAGATAGACAGGGGGATGCTGAGAATAGTATAGGAAATGTAGAGGCCAAAGAACTTATATGTACGACCCATGGACATGAACTAAAGGGGAGAATGCTGGTGGGCGAACAGGTGCAGGGCAGAGGGGAATAAAGGGGAGAAAAAATGGGACAACTGTAATAGCATACTCAATCAAATATATAAAAAAAATAGCTGATCAAGCACTGCCTCGGTAAAATAGACAATGAAGATTTTTAAATGGTGGGTTGGCTAGGATTCTGATTTCTGATCTAAATGAGATCTTTGGTTACTGTCATGAGAAATGTGACCACACAAACCAAAGGAGTCCCTCACTTTATGCAAAAGTGTCAGATAAGGAAGACCAAGACGGATGCCGAAGGAAACCTTTACGGAATAAAGGAGCCCAGCTATAAATAATTCTTCGAGATTTTCTCACTCTAACAAGTAGGTAAATGTGGCAAGGTTATATAACGAGAGTATCAACGATTTTTTTCTCGTCGATACCCCTTTGACGGTGGTACTGTATTTTTGTTCTACATTCAGATGAGGAAAATTGAGTCTCAATGAGATTATATATGTACCTAAGATAATAGACATCATAAGTAGCAAAACTTAAAAACTCAAATTTCTACGTCTGATTTTAAAATATTTGCTTTCAATCCTGTGCAACATCCCCTCCCTATATGTGACAGCTGAGGTTATTCGCTGTTACTGTAGAGTGTGCGTTATGTAATTTTGAAAGTTGCTGAACAAAAAATAGAAGTCTGGGTCGTCAGCTGGCTCAGGATATCAACTTCCTTTACCAGAAAATTGTGGATAATAATACCTGCCCCGCTTACCTCCCGGGGTTATTTTAAGAGTCAAATGTAAGAATATATGAGAAAGTGTCTTGCAACCCATGAAACGTGGCATTGTATCATTCACACATTTTTTCTTTTGCAGCTTTTTGCAAATATGTCCGTCTGTGAGCTAATTGCAAAATGTGTGGAGATGCTGGAAGGGAGCTTCGGACTAGAAGGCTTAGAAGAGAATTGTGCCAGCCTCCAATCCTCTCTTTTAACATAAAATCCCAAGCCTGTGGTCTTCATCACTCACAGCGCTTAACACCTGGGGAGCTTTCGAAGGTCTCTACACCCAGGTTCCACCCCAGACCAATCAGCTCGCAATTGCCAAGAGCGGGGCGCAAGCATTGCTATGTTTAAAAAGCTCTCCAGATGATTCTCTTGTGCCACTAAGGCTGAGAACAGCTGTCCTTATTGATGTCAAGTCAGCCCGATTCCAGGAGGCTCACGTACCCTCTCTGCACAGGCCGCCCCTCACTCCTAGAAGTTGCTGGAGTTGGAATAGTGCCATCAGGCAGTGAGGCTAAAATGAAAGTCTGGTCACTCAAGCTGCTGGGACAGCTGATGGCATCATCATTTGACTAAAGAAAATGGATTTTTTCGGTTTTCTTCAAAGTAGGAACAGTCCCGTCATGGAGGGAAAATGCTGCAGAGGCCCAGGTGCAGCGGCGGGCCAGCAGGGCGAAGAGGCTGCCCTGAGCCTCTGCCAGCGCGGCTCCGCAGGTCAGTGGATCGGTGTGGTCAGAGGAGGCTTTACGGCGAGCCTGAGCCTTGGTGCCTGGCAGACCAAAGCAACAATCGGCTTGCAAGTGAGTGAGTTACCACTCTTCAAAAACCAAGGCCATGGAAAAAATGACTGTTGAACAAGAGTAACATTAGCTGTGCTACAGAATTAATACAGCCCAGAGCTATACACTTCCTTATTTTAGAAGCAAGGCCCAGGTGTGCATGCGTATTGCTTCTCAGGGTCTTTGGTGGAAGAATTTGGGTCACAGCACCAGGAGGAGACACTACGGAGAGGTCACCTGGGAAAATGGAGGGTCCCTGTCTTCTGGGGTCTGGGCTCTGCTTTCAGAAACCCTGGAATTCATTTTGTCATAGTGCTCAGCAGTGAGCGGTCTCGGGGATGCACCCGCATTACCAAGCTTGAATTGCCAGCACTGAATTGTGCAATGACAAGGCCCTGGATGGCACCTTCTCTGCCCGTAAGAAAGGCAGCAACCTGGGAAGCCACAGTTGAATCATAAATTACCCTTGAAAATCAGGATATAATTAAGACATGGGTTGGGCGATCTTAAAAGATGATCTCATCAAGCTGTGGTTGCAAGGCTCCTTCGGCCTCTCAGCAGGTGCGATCAGCTAAGCAGAATGAAAAGCCTCAGACCCTGGGTACCCTCTAGCTGGACCATGTTGGAGTCACTGACAAATGCTTGCTCCTCAGGGGTCACTTTTTCAAACCAGGGGTCTCCAGGTGTTTCTGATGGTGTGTTCCCAACAGCCCAACATTTTGTAAATCAATTTTCCAAATCATGCGTGGATCACTTTGAAATTTTTTTTGGTACTGTCTTCTTGCCAGATCCGACAAGCAGGTCATCACTTTTATGGAGTCGCATGGTGGACCACTTACAGCTGAGGTAAGAGAAATGGCAACCTCACCGTTTCCTTGTGCTTTAAACTGTTAGTATCATCTTTAACGCGTGGTTTCTTTGCAGGAATCTGGCTAAGCCTCTGTCCGTTTTATGAGGACTGACTTGGTGAAAACTGAGTGCTGTGTATCATATACGGTCTGTGTAGAGAGTACAGTCTGTTAGTCCCTTCAGTGGGGCCAGGAAACTGCAAGGGGCCACACCATGCTGAGAGGTGCGGCTGCAGCCCTCCCGCTGTGGAATTCCCATTCTTTGCTGGGAATTATGTTATGAATGAGGTTATTGTTCAGATAAGATATAACACAATGCATTCACTCAGAGACTAGAATATTTGACAGCTTTGGATACAATAGCAATATACAATAGTTCTTGCTTAGAAATTATGCTTTCGTAATCCCTAATTGGATACAGGTAGGCCTAAGTCTCTGCCCATTGGCTGACTTGGTGAGTCTTTTGGGTAGATGCTCAATGTCTTTCATCACATTTTGATTCTCCTTATTGTTACTACCTGAGGGGAGCTTTATCTAGAAATTTAGGGGTGCCTCAGGACTGCACCGCTCTACATAGAACCACAAAGTGAGGATGAGGGGAGTCCTGGTCATCACCAATTTTATTACTGGGAGAACAGTTTTATTTAATGTCAGAAGCAAAACAGCTCAAAGCAGGGCTAATCTGATGGAAGGGACCATGATGAACTGGGCTTGCTCCTCTCTTCAGACTGCACCCCAGGCCTCCCACTCCTGGGAAGTCAGACTTCCACTGTTTGAAACTTCCCTCTCCAGAACATCGAAAAACCCGCTGTGATGAAACTTCGTTTTGACCAGTGCTGTGCGGTGAGTCAGCCTGCAGCAACTAGAGACTGAGGCGCTCACTCTCCTGCCCAGTGTGTGCAGCGAGTGCAGAACACAAGGAAGTTTTCTGACCCGTGTCTCATCCCAAAGACATTTACCATCGCAGAGTTTGAGGGGTTGCACTCCTCGGTCTGACGGTGTCGAGGCGTTCCCTTTATTTCCTCCGTGATTGAGAAAACTGAATTTCATGTTTAATAGGCAATACATACGCGTGATGCCAAGTGGGTGAGGCTCCCTCCCATTCGTCGGCCTCACTCTCCCACTTCTTCCCAGCAGCAACCACGGTTACTGGCTGCCTGTGCAACCTCCTCCAGATAGTGGAGGCATATTTCAACGTACGTGTGCACAAACTACACATACATATGTTTCTAAAAACAAAAGGTGGCACACTGTGTGTAATTGTTCTGCACCATGCTTGTTTTCTCCCACTTAATTCTTGGACTTTGTTTACTCTTCCTTCATTCACTCAACAGACATTTATTGAGCACCGGGACAGACCGACATCCTGCTCTCTGTTCCTCTTCGTAGGGTTATGCCTCCTGCTCTCTGCCTTTGGACACAGGAGGCCTTTTCAATAAAAAAGTGTAGTATACTGCTCTTCCCTCTTGATTCTGGGCTTGGCCATGTCCTTTTCTTTGACGGGTGGACTGACGTGGAAGTGACAGTGTGTCATGCCTGGTAGAGACTGTAAGGGGCATTATAGGTCCCCGTGCACTTCTTGTGTATCAGTGGTCCCTATAGAGAAGCTAGAAGCCATCCTAAGCCCACCTGTGACCCTCAGCCTGGGTCACGGCCACCATAGCTGCCCTGCATATCCACGAGGGAAAAATAAATGTGTTTTGTGTGTGACCCACAGATATGTTAGTTGTGTTGGTTATCACATCCGGGGCAAACTAAAACTACTCTGTGCCCAGAGGCCAGATTCATCAGAGAACAAAACAAAGGACTTTGCCCTCACGGACTATGTGTGTGTAGATCTGCCTCTTTTTAATAGCTGCATAGTGGTCCATCATCTAGAGGAATTGTAATTTATTCAGATAGTCCTTCGTTGAGGGATTCAGGTTATTAAGAAACACATCAGTCTTTTTTTTTTAATCTTTTTTTTTAGTATATATATATATTTTTAAGATTTTATTTATTTAGTTTTAGAGAGATGGGAATGGAGAGAGAAAGAGAGGGATCACATAGCCCCCAATGGGGACCTGGGCCATAACCCAGGCATGTGCCCTGACTGGGAATCAAACCAGCAACCCTTTGGTTCGCAGCCTGCACACAATCCACTGAGCCACACCAGCCAGGGCAAAACACATCAGTCTTAAGAGATGAAAAGCATATTTCTAATATAAGTGCATAGAAAGCACATATTAAAGTTCTATTTAAGAATAAAGGCCCTGGCTGCTGTGGCTCAGTGGATTGAGTGCCAGCCTGCGAACCAAAGCGTTGACAGTTTGATTCCCAGTCAGGTCACATGCCTGGATTTCGGGCCAGGTCCCCAGTTGGGGGCATGTGAGAGGCAAGCACACATTGATGTTTCTCTCCCTCTATTTCTCCCTCCCTACCCTTCTCTCTAAAAATAAATAAATAAAATCTTAAAAATAAATTAAAAAAATAAAATAAAGTTCCATTTAACTTACTAATGAAGAAACCCCCAGGATGATAAAGGTGGCTCAAAAAGAGAATATGAAAGTTGAAAATTGTAAAGTCAGTGGATAAAAAGAAATTATTAAACAAAATTGCTAATTTTTATACAAAACTGGGTGATGTCCTAAAGGGTAAAAATAATACCTTGTGAGGTTCTTCTGTACTAAACAGAAAAAAATAATCACCCCCTATTACCAGTTTTAGAGAGTTATAAAATATCTGGCCTTTCATCAACTGCAAATTTATATTCCCCAGAGTTAGAGTTTTACTAATATTAACAATGTTAAAATATCCTATTATGTCCATCTTTGTGCCCATGTGAGTAGCTCTTAAGGATAAATTCCTCGAAGTGAAATTTCTGAGTATATTAATTTCCAGTTGTTGTTGTTTTTTAAGATTTTATTTATTTATTTCTAGAGAGAGGAGAAGGGAAGGAGAAAGAGAGAGAGAGAAACATCAATGTGTGGTTGCCTCTTGCGCAGCCGCCACTGGGAATCTGGCCTGCAACCCAGGCATGTGCCCTGACTGGGAAACGAACCCACAACCCTTTGGTTCCCAGGCCGGCACTCAATCCACTGAGCCACACCAGCCAGGGCTAATTTCCAGTTTTGAGAGGTCACCAACTTGCCCTTTGTAGAAATTGTCCCATTTTACCTCGCCACGAACAACCTCCAAGGAGGCCACAGCCCCATATTTCCCCCAACACAGTGTCATTGAGTGTTCTGCTACTTGCCAAACTAAGATTAAAGTAGCACCTCATTGTAATTTTAATTTACATTTTTTCTTGTTGTAAGTATGGTTAAAGGTTTCTCATACCTTTACAAATTACTTCTATTTCTTTTACAATGAATTGTCACTTCATATCCTTTGTCTTTAGAAAAATTAGCCCTCGGTTTGTCACACTTGTTCCAAATATTTTCTTCTCACAGTTTCAGACATATTTCTAATTCTAGCTCTACTAGTTACTGGCTGTGTGATGCTGGCAAAATTACTTAACCTCTCTGAGCCTACATTTACTTGTCTGTAACATAGGGATAATAATATAGTCCTCAACACCATATTTAAAACCCTGGGTGAGGCAGGTGTTTTAGATTCTAGAATCTTTTAGTACATATACTGTATATTACATAAAACCCTAGGAAGTATGTGCTCTTTCAAACATTAATATTTCTATAGGAAACATGTGACTATACTAGATGGGATTGATAAAATCTACACAGGACCTCACATCAATTTAACTTTTCCGTCAAAGCTGTGCCAAACTTTGTTTTTGGAAAGTGGAGGACAGGAAAACCTTCTACAGTTTATTATATCAGTTTGTTGAAAGTTAAAAGCCTGGCAGAAGAGAGACATCCTCTATGTCATTGTAACCGATGGTAGGATACAACCTATTGATTAGATAAAATTGAGACTGCCCCACACGGGGTGGGGGGGGCGGGGGGATTGGAAGTGAAAAGACTCCCAATGAGAGTAATATTAGTAGTTTGTGAAAACAAAGGAAGGGAACATAATAGTATCCTGTTGAATATTTCTTACCCTGTGGATTTCAATGATTGAATACCACTGCCCTGTTATTGTTCCACATGGACTCCGTCAAGCTTACTTTTGATGTTTTGGAGCTGTGGTTAAGGTATCGTCTCCGAAGGTTGTTGCGAAGATTGAATTGGACTAAGCAATGCATCTGAAGTGCTTACACCAGCTCCTAGCACATAGGAAGCTAAATATTCTTGTTGTTGTTGTTGTTGTTGTTGTTTTTAAGGTAGGAGTGCTAAGCCCTTGCAACTCATTTTTCTGGGCCTTTTGCTTGGCTTTGTGGGGTGGCTTGGTGGTGGAGTGAGTTTCCTTGTAAAAGAGACTGGGATATTTGAAGAGGAGAGAAGCATTTTTACTCTTTGATGGTGTGGAAGAAAGCATGACTGGGCTTTGAAGCCAGAAGGATCAGGGTTCAAATTCCATAAGATCAGCTTCTTTAAAGAATGGGGGAAAATACCTACCTTGCAGGTTGCTTTGAGGACTAAATAGAACTCCGAAGAAGATAAGCTGCCCTGTATACGTGCGATAGGTGCTCAGTAAAGGGGAGCAGCTGTTTCACTCGGGCATATTCAGGGGGGCCGAGGTACAACCTTTGTCCGTTTACAGTCTGAAAAGCATGCAATCAGCCACTTCTGTGGCTGAAAATGAGGGGCTTGGACAAGGATCAGAGACAGCATTTGTTGTACACAAAGAAACAGAGCACTGTTACCATGATCTGTTTGCAGGAAGATGGCACCAGGCCTTCCTTTGTGACATAATGCCATGGGACTCACTTGTGGGAGGGGGCGGCAGAGGGGGCACAGACAGGCCTTCCAGGAGCAGCTTCCCCTCCGCACACAGGCCAGAGGGGCAGGTTTTCCCAGGTGGTATGGTACTGTGAGAGCCTGTAGCCTTTAGCCTCTTGGAAGTTTCCATTGTACTGTGATTTTAAGATGTAGGCTGCCCCTTTTATCAGAGAGTACCCTGAAGCTTTAGATTTAATGTTCTCAAACTACAAAGGCTGCTATCTCTTGATCGGTATACCCTGAGGCTAGACCCTATCCATTTCTGTTTAAATGCCTACAATTCAACCCGGCTATAAACTTTGAGGGAGTGCCTACCATGTGCCAGGTGCTGAAAATACAAAGACGATCTGATAAGTTTCCATCCCAGGAGGGACTGGCGGAGAGGAAGGATAACTTATCACTCTTAGTAGGGAGAGCAGTGTTGAGTGATGTAACAAAGCTATGAACACGCACTATGGAGGGTACTGAGAAGAGAGAAGTGAGTTTTCCCTAACCTCCCTAGGAAAAAAGAAGTCCCACTTGATCTGATCTTTGGTCCGGGTCAGCAAGCCAAAGGCTTGGGGATGAAATGAGGAGAGAAAAAAGCAGAGAGGAAGGGAAGGTGGTAGGGGATGGGGGGAGGAAAGGATGACACTCCACGTGAAAGAAACAGCAGGAACAAGGGTGTGAGGCAGTGGGCACATTCATTCACTTGTTCAGTTGTTTATTTGAGAAGCAAATATGGGTTGAGTGCCAGACACTGTTCTTGGCCCTGGGGATACAACAGGAAGCAGGACAAGGTCCTTGATGCTCTCCTGGAGTTTACCCTTTAGGGCCGATGGGACTGAAAACAAATAAATAAACGAGGCAATTTCAGAGAGCTAGATGTGTTATGGAGAAAATAAGTTGGGAAAGGTATGATAGAGAGTACCTTGGCCGGGGGGGGCGGGGCGTGGGGGGGACAGGAGCAGGGGCACAGGTGAGATTTCGTAGTCCCCTCAGGCTGCGCCCTCTGGAGGAGGCATCTGACCAGAGAACCAAGTGGCAGGTGGCAGCCTCCTGGAGGCAAAGTGCCCCAGGTGGCGGGAGCGGCAAACACAGCGCAACAGGACCAGGCCTGATGTGTCTGAGGACCAGAGAGGCTGGCTGGTTGACTGGAACACGAGCAAAGGAGTGGCGGGGAAAGACCAGAGCGGGGCAGGCCTGACTAGTGGGGCCTTGTGGGGCATCATCAGGAGGTGGTTTTGAAGAAGCACCCTCTGGTTGCCGTGTAGAGAATGGATCAGAAGCAGGGAGATCAGTTGGGAAAGCTGTTGCTTATTTTAGGCAAGAGATGTTGGTGCCTCTGCCCAGGCTGGTAGCCGCAGAGGCAGACGGGTTCAGAGCAAATATATATTTTGAAGTAGATCTGCTGCTGATGGTGTGGGAGTGAGGGGAAAGGAAGATGCAATCACATCAAATGTGCGGTAAGAGGTAGAGTAAGATGAGGACAGGGACGTGACCTTGTTCATTGAAGCAGTGAGGTCGATGTAGGGACAGTGGGAACACGGGTTGGAGAGAGGATGCTGGAAAAGAGCGACTGTGAAGGTTTTGGGAATGGGTGAGTGTGGCGTCACACAGAGGAGGAAGGGGACAGAGCCACTGACAAAGCCAGGCCGACAACCTGTCTGTGAGGCCAGGAACCTCTCAAAATTTTACTGCCAAGGGTTTTATTTGTTTGTTTGTTTAAAGAACCCTTTGGCTAAATCTGAACAGGTTTGTTTTTTTGGGAACATCTCTCCATCTCTTTTTCGCCTTATAGGATAAATATCTGCCTATTCTCACACACTCTCCATTGGCCTCAGCTTCTCTTCTCTCAGTGGATTATTCAGAATGTGTACTGTCTTCCAAGCCAGGCAGGAAATTCTGCACATAATAGGCCCTGAGTAAATGTGTACTGAGGGGCACTTAGAGGCGTTTGCTTTCAGAGAGGAAGAGAAGATGATTGTTTTAATTACACTTAACAACTCAAGACATTTGACTCTTTTGACTGGGAAGGGACATTATCAGGCTTCTTGGATCATTTTTGTTGGCTGGCTGGCCGGTTCTATTGTCTTCTGGTCCTACCTACTGAGAGCCTCTTCCAGTGCCCTGCGTGCACACAGCAGGCCTGCAGGGGTCCTCAGATTCTCTCTGAACCACTGCGCCAGGCTTGTCCTCTTTAGCGAACATTATCTTTTATTTAAACAGAAACAGTAGCCACCAGTCTTGTTACATAACATACCAATATCCGAGGGTGTTAAACTAATGTAGTATCTACTGTTGGCGAGTGGTAATCTGTCAACACAAACAATCACTAGGAGAATATTGCTGAAACATTCAAACAAGTTTGACTTTCTGGGCCTACTTAGAATTTTGGAGCTGGAAGGGACTTTAGAGATCATCCTATTTCATTCTTCCTTTTATTTACCTATTTACTTTTTTAAAGATTTTATTTATTTTTAGAAGGAGGGGAAAGGAGGAAGAAGGAAACACCATATCTGTTGTCTATTAGTTGCCTCTCACATGCCCCCACCTGGGGACCTGATCTGCCACCCAGGCATGTGCCCTGACCGGGAATCCAACCAGTGACCTTTTGTTTTTCCGGAGGGTGCCCAACCCACTGAGCCACACCAGTCAGGGCTCAATCTTCCTTTTACGCTGTGGAAACCAAGGCCCAGAGAGACAAAGACATTTGCCCAAGAGGCAGACCAAAGGCTAGCAATCAAGCTCTTGATAATCTAAATAATCCATCACACATTCTTAGATTAAAGGATTAAAGTGTTAATAAACCTTTGTTGTTCACAATTCTTTCTTATCTCAAAAACCTTTTATTATTTTTTTTCCAGTTTTAGACTTTAGAAGTTTGTCAGCTGCCAACAGTGACTCCATGCTCCTGCTTTTGCGGAAACTGCAGATCTGAGACTGATACATATGTACAATACCGACATATTTGAGGTAGTTTTGTTGGTTTTACAGACATTAGGACTGGGTTCACACCCAACCATACAATGTATATTAACTGAATACAATTTGAATGCAACGTGTATCAACTGCATCAAATATATTTTGGAGATAGCTGGGTGGAGTTGTGGGCAAAGTCTGAGCCACAGGGGCGATCCACCCCAGTACAATTCTCGGTTCTGGTCTCTGAGGAAGTGCAGGGACCACAGTGGCCAAGTGGGAAGGCCGGGCTGCTCTCTTCCCCTGACCCCGGCCAACATTCTTTTTCAAACTGACCTGTTTTCCTGTTGGGAGACTGCCCCACTCCACCCACCTGGTGCCTCCCTGGATTTCCGGACTGCCCTGGCTTATTTTTTAACCTTCTGTTCCTTGAAAAGCACCACCCCACTGACCCAGAACTTGCGCCCCTCCCCTCTGGTCATCGACCAGCCTACTCTCCTGGGGTTACCATCCCCACTCCCTCTAAAAGCCTTGGAAAATAGTAGCAATAGGGGGCTGAGCGCCGTCCAATTCCCCTAAAGCCCCTTTCCTACTTATAGCTCAGGGAGAGAACTAGCAAACTGCGAGAAGTGGGAAAATGCCTTGATTCCGAGTAGGGCCTGGTTGGGCCGGGTAGGTCTGGCACTGTCTTACTAAATGCACTGCCTGGGAACCGGGGACCTCCTCAGGTAACTCAGGCTGCGGGCTAGGGACGCATAGGGTATAAGGAGAGAGTTACTGTCTTGGACCTCTCGGCAGAAGCACTGTAAAGCCTCCCTCCTTCCTAGCCCAGCTTCTGGGAGCCCCAGTCTTTACCTGGGGACAAATCCCCAGCCCAAATAAACGGTCTCTTCCCAGGCACTGAGCGCCCTCCCATCCTCGCCACCCTTTCTTTCCCCCCATGCCTCCGGCCAGCAGCCTTGCTCGGCCGGGCTCCGCGGGCTGCGCCTCGAGGGGCCAGACCCGACATTCGCAGCCCTCCCCGCACCCAAGCCCCGCCAGGCCGGAGGGTGGGGGGTGGGAGGCAGGGGAAGCGGGGGGCGGAGTTCCGTCCTCCGCTGATTGGCCCGGGGTGGACGGCTGCGGCCGTGCGGAGCCAACCCGCGGCGTGTTGCTATGTGCCGAGCGCAGGGGATAGGCGCGGGGGCGCGTCCGTCACGGGGCAGCCCCCGGCCCCGACCCGGAGGGATGCGGAGTGGCGGCGGCGGCGGTGGCGGAGACTGTGGCTTTAAGAGCGCTCCCGGAGCCCGGGATCCAGCCGGGCGGTCCTCTGCTGCGGCGCATCCCCGCGGAGCCAAGCCCGGCGCTGGCCAGACGGGGCAGCCTGCTGCCGGGTAAGCAGACCCGGAGCGCGGCGCGGGCCGGCGCGCAGGGCATGGGAAGCGCTGTCAGCGCGAGCGCCGGGCACCCAGCCGCGGTCAGCCGTCCCACGGCCCCTCCGGGCCGACCGTGTGCGGCGCGGCGCCCTCTGCCCGGCACCTCCACGGTGGGATGCGGCGTGGGGTCTCCGTGGGGGCCGCGGGAGCAGGAGGCGGGGAGCTGGCCGCGGGGCCACGTGACCGGTTTGTTTACAAACACTGCCGGCCCGGCGGCGGCGGCCGCGCTGGGAGCCGAGCTGGCGCGGGGTCCTCGGCTCCGGTCCGGGACCTGGGCGAGGACCTGGGCGAGTCTGGGGTGCGCGGCGTGGCGGAGGGGACCTGGAGACCCGGTCGCTGCTTCTTCCTCGGCATCGTTCCGTGGGCTCAGACTCGGTGGGGGCCCGGGTGGGGGCTTCGGACGTTTTCTGTCTCGGGTGACGCTGGCTCTGTGCTGGAGACTCTGGGTCCTGGAGCGCCGCCCGTGGAGCCCCCGCCTACGGGGGACTGGCCGCCTTCGAAACTCCCGGGAGCGCTCGGCCGGCGGCGGGCCGAGGTGACCGCAGCCGAGTTCCTGCCTGGCCGCTTCCCGGCGCCTCCCCAGTGTCCTTGCCAAGGGGATGGGCGCGAATTCTCTTCTGCCCAGCGGAATGTAGGGTCCTCTGCGGCGAGTGCTTCCCAGGAACTGGCGCTGAGGGGTAGCCCCGGCCTCTGCCTGCTGCAAGTTCACCCTCCGCGGCGGCTGACCTCTTCTGGGTATCTGCCCCGGTGGTGGCTTTTCTCCTGTTGGGGGCTGGGGGCAACCACCTGTTCTTTTGGACCCCGAGCTGGGAGCCGAGACTGCTACCGCCAACTTCTCTCTCGGTTTACAATTGCTTAAAAAGCCAAGTGAGTGAGTGAGTGAGTGTCCTCCGTGTTTTTCAGTTCTGCATGGAGCTGACCCTCCCGCAGCGCCACTGCTATGAGTGGCACATGAAACTGCTTCTGGGCTTTGCTGAGAGGTGTTTGCCTTCTGGCCTCCTGGTCGGTTTGCTGTCCTGGAGTCTTGAGGCTGTTTTCAGTGACTGCTGCTGCTCGCGAGTCTAAGGGCTAACAACACAGCTAGCTACTCATCTTTTTTCCTTGCCTTTTCTCCCTTTTTCCTCTCTTCTGGTCCAACAAGATGTGCCAGACAGGGCTTCCTGTCCTAGAACATTGGGCAAGAAGAGGAACTGCTACCCTGGACCTCATTTGCTCACAGAACATTAGTGGTGCAAAGGAACTAGGAGGGTTGAGAAGTTAAGCGACTTGCCCACGGTAAACATGTTACTGGCTTGTGGGGCGGGGGGACTTGACCTCACATGCTTGATGCTCTATAGTGCTCTTGGTTCTGAGAACTTGGCCCTGTGATCAGTGGGATTGGATTCAGCCTTCCCTGGCTTTCACTGCCGCAGGATTGTGCACGTGGGCTGTGAGTTCTGTCCATTCGGTAGCTTGTTGCCTTCACACTTAACCTGTAATACTGAGGCTGAGTCTTGCCCTGGTGAGGAATATTTTAATTCTTTTGAACTGTGATATAAGTGGCTGCAAGTTTGTGTTTTTTTTTAAATCAAGGGACAGGTCCAGCCCGAAGAAGGTCGCAAACTTCCCTTTGACACCATCCCTTGTCCTCAGGTCCATGCACAAGAAATGCTGTTTTCCTCCTTCCCTCTAGGAGAATGGTTTTCAAACTTTGAGTGGGATCCACAGTGAGGAATACATTTTATATCACTGCACTGAGTTCCAGGAAACAATTGCCCGAAGTACCTGTAGTGCACTCTATTTATAATTTTTGTCTACTTAATTAAAAAACAAACAAACAATGGCTGGTCATGACCTGTTCATTTCTTGACCCACAGGGCCCACAGTTTAAGAAACATGGCTCTAGGGCAGAGGTCCTTGAACTTGATATGCACAAAGATGATCGTGGTAGTGTTTAAAATGCAGTTTGTTAATCCACTCTGGAGATGTTTGTTCTCAGTGGGACACATTTTTAATAAGTGGGCCATGAGATTGCGATGCAGGTAGTTGATAAGAAACCCTGACCTAGTGGAAGTGTGGGCAGTGAACAATGAAAGGCATTAACTTGGATACAAAGTGTGCGAAGCTTTGCTCAGGTATGTGGCCCACACTATGCAAGCCTAAGATCACTCAACTGCCAGTCACAGTAGCCTGGGCTTTGGAAATTGTAAGGGTATAGTGTTTGCTTTCAGCTGTCGTGTAACTTGACCATAGGAAGTAGAAGCCCCTTCCCTCCTAACACCATCCCACCCCATCCCATTTGAAGGTTGCTGTTCACTGTTTTGTGCCACTGGGTGCTTTTAGATGCATGGGGTTGGGGTCACATTATGTGACATCATTGTCCTCATAATTTTAATGGTTTTGATTTAGTAACGCAGTCATTGTGCCTGGGATATTTTTAACAAGTGGCCAGCAGAAGAGGTGGACTTTGTTTAATATCTGGGTATTCCAGGCTGCAAAGTCCGAGGGAAGGGTAGGCTGATTTTATTTCTGTGTGGAGGTGGTGGTGGTGGCGGTTGGGGGGGAGTGTCAAAGGCTCGTCGGTCAGTAGTTAGTTGTTAATAAGAGGCACAAGTTCCCTACCTCCTTGCCTACCTCAGCCCTCGATCTTCTTCCTGCGGTGACTGGTCACCTTCTGTCCGCACGTGGGCCTTGTCGGCCACTCCAGTGTCTGATGCCGTTACCTCTGTCTCTGCCTGTGAGCACAAACATACACACAGCCGATGCATTCACATGTTGGATGTTTCCCTCTTAGTTACTGTGTCCAAACATGTGGGTAAAAGAAATTTCCTCGAATTAAAGCTGCAATTTAGCTTCAGAACGAACTCTTAAAATTATCCAAGTTCAAATTCAACTCTGCTCCTTTCTGCCAAAGGTATGCCTTATATGGGATTCCCAGCTGTAGGACTGTTGAAATTAACTTTAATAATGCTCAGTTTTGGTCAGGCAGCTCACATTTAGAAGGTCTAGTTTTGAGCCTATGGAGAAAAGAAAGCAACTGAAGGATGGCAATGCACGGGACCTGCTAGGACAGGGAAAGCGAGGGAAGGGTGTTCAGGTGTGATTCAGAGGGAGGGTGAGGATCGGTTCCTTTGTATATGATCTTGGCATTTACGTAGGTTCTGTGGACCAAAGCCCTGGGTGCTGACAGTTGCATTCCCTTAGCACCAAGGGGTATAAAGTTCCAGAGAGAGGAGCATCTTTTTGAACTTTCACCTTCAGTGATGGAAAATCAGGGCCCGCAAGCTGAAGGTATTTTGTTAGAGTTGATAGTTTTCAGTGGTATTATCCTTCACAAAATAAAAGACAATGGTACTTTACTTTCTTTCCTTTTTTAACATTTAATCTTTATTGTATTATTATTATTTTTGTTTACATTACCCTTAGGTTCCCTTATATCCTCTCTCCCCAATAGGTACTCTGCTTTCATACTCAAGGACCAAACCTGGGAGAGTGGTGGGGGGAAAATTCAAACTGTAATTGAACAACAATAAAGTAATTTAAAAAAAAAAAGGACCAAACCTGCCTGAGTTTCCCTGGGAGCTGTGAATATAGCCCTGGGGGCTCGAAAAGTGAATGGGATCACTCCCTGTGTATAGTCACCACCCAGCTCCTTTCCCTCAAGCTATCCCCCGCCACCCCCCCCTTTCCCTGCCTGATCTCCCACCATTCCTCACCTGCTCTGCTCTCCCTTAGTCTGACCCCCTCCCTACACACCCATCTCCTTAAGGTTTCTAACAGAGGCAAGGTGTGTTTTTGTCTCTGGGCCTTTGCTACTGGGAGTTCCTCTTTCCAGTCCGCCTTTTATCCAGAGTTTTGCACAGCTGGCTCCTGTCACTTGGGTCTCAGCGAGCCCCTCCCTGATCAGCCACCTAGAACAGCCCCTCCTTTCCCTGCCCTTTAGCCTCTCTTAATCCCCTTAACTTTATTTTTTTCAAAGAACTTTAACACCATCTGGAAACACATTGTCTACTTGATGGCTGGATTGGACCTTGAGAGCTCCTCTCTCTTGCTCACTTGCCGACGTGCCTGGCGCAGAGCGTCGCTGGATAAAGTGTCTGTTGTCAGTCAGTGAATGAAGGACTTAAGGGCCAAGGTTGGGTCTGTAAGAGGACAAAATAATGCTTTATTTTCTAGAGAAGAGCAAAAACATTTTTTTCTCCCTTTTCCTGGGGTGGGGTAGTGTTCCCTTGGAATCACTTTCTTTTGGGATTTCTGCTTTTCACAATGTTTTTCATCCCTTTATCCGTTTTGTAGGTCGCTAGAGTCTCTGAAAACCCCATTGTTGTTGTGTTGTTGTTCCCGAATGGCTCTCTCCTCCTCCTCTCTCCTCCTCCGTGGCCCTATGGTAGGCCTCGCTGCTCTGGCAGGCACGAGCATTTCTCCCAGTACGCACCGCTCCTGAATGCTGGGAGACACTGGATGCAGGGTTAAGAGCCTGGGCTTTGGAACCAGCAAGATCTGGGTAATGAGCTCTGTGATCTTGAGCGATTTGCTAAAATTCTCTAAATCTCTGTTCCTTATTTGTAAATGGGTAATAGTCAACGACACACAGGGTTGATGGGAGGATTAAATGAGAGATGCATGGAAACCAGGCACGGAGCCTGGCACATGAGTGCTCGGTGTTGGCTCTTGGTTTCAACACCAATATGCGTAGCTGGAGTCTCCCTGTCCGTGACTGGCAGGAATTCCCAATCCATTGATTGGGAAATGGCCACTAAGAGGTGAAAACTACCAAACCATCGATGTAAGAGTGAGCAGACCTGTGGAAAACTTTTACAAGAGTTGATTCGAGCTGACGGTCAGGAAGATTAGGTGAAGGGGGGGAGGAAGCAGCGCGGGGATTGGATTACAGGGCAGGTAACAAGATTGTATGCCCTCTGGAGCGTGGTCACTTCTAAGGTATGTTACCTAAATGCTTGAGAGCAATGGTCAGGGCTTGCTTAAGGCAAAGACAGACCTTTTACTAAAAAAGTTTTATGTCTGGCATGTGACTGCCCACCATGACCTGTTAGGAATTTATGGTGAGATCACCCTGTGAGGTTACTTTCGGAGAACGCTTTTCATCCACAAAATCTCAGGGTAGCGTGAGTAAGTGAAGACTAAAAATGTCACTTAGAATCTATCAGAACTGGAATGGAGTTTTTAAAATGCACAACTCTAAATAAATACCCATAGGGAAGAAGTGATATTTACAGAAGTTTTTGAAAGGAAATGTGGTCTACTTGTTCTTCTGGCCATTCTTAATTTGGACCTTGGATTAAGGTGGGGCACCTGAAAGCTGTTTACTCAGGCCACCTCTCTTAGCCCCTCCAGAACTGTCTCACTGTGCCGCAGCCTCCTGACTTTTGTTTTCAGCTCTATGTAACTTGATACTGCATTTCTCTGTTGAAAACTTAAGCTGCAACTTAATATCCCCTTTAAAAAGTTAATTGGAGAAATTTCTTTCAGAATCAAGAGGCAGGAAAAGCTTTGCCTCTTCAGAGGAACTGGACAATTGGAAATTTGTAACTGATCATGTTTCTCTTTTTGCTTTGGCTGCCAGGAAGCACAAAGCCAAATCTGTGGCTTGAATATAGTCACTGTGGGGCCCTGCATCCTAACTTTTTCTGATGTCATCCTTGTGATTTTTATTTTCTCTTAATTTCAAGGTAGTGATTTATAACTTTCTCTTAATTAAATGCATGCTGGATTGGGTATTAAAATCTATTTTAGGTGTTACATTTTAGAGATATACACACTGAGGCTCAAACAGGCAAAGGAAAAAAAAGGACTTACTCAAGACACAGCACTAATTAGGGCAAAGCACAGACTATAATCCAGACCTTTTGTTCCTTAGGCCCAGGGCTGTTTCCATGCTTGTGTATTCTGGAAAAATACCAGCTCCTGACCAAAACCCTAAATAATCCATAATATCTCAGTACTGGGCAGAGCCTACCCCTCTCCATGGTGGGCCAGTGAAGCACTCTGCCAGCGAGGTGCTCCCTGCCACCCCCATTCCTGTTTCCTGGTTGAGTCAGCAATGCTGTGCTGTGCTGTCTGCCTCCTGAGCTGCAGGGCCTCCAGCCCTCCCCTGTGGGCTGGAGAATGTGGTATGTCCAGACTTTGTGGCTTTGATGTGAAACTAGATTGCCAGCTCAGAATGAGAATACTCTCTGGTATCTGGAGTTCTCCTGTCTAGAAAGGAAGAAAGGCTTGATAATCAGAGGGTAGATGGGTGCCACTGAGGCTCTGACAAGGTCTTCTGGGTGTGAACGGTGGCCGAGTTTCATTGGCCTGAAGAAAGAGGCTGTATTTTATCTGATAATGAAATTTATTTATAGGAGATACTGATTTTGTTTTGTTTTCCCATGGTGCTCTGGCTGGGAGCACCTGGGGCAAGAGAGCGTAGGCTTGGAACACATCCTGCCTGAGTCAGGGCAATTTTGGTTTCTATTTTGAGTGAGAGAAGAGGAACCTCTGGCCTGGGGCTGACACTCAGCCTTGGAGTTTGTTTTATTTTTCTGGGTGATAATTATTCAACAGATAATAAGACCTTTGGGAGATAAGGTATGGCCCCTGTCCCTAAGAGCAGTTAAGGCCTATGTATTTGTTAATGCCCAGAGTACAATGCAGAGTCTAAAGTCACCCCCAAGCTACAGCAGGAAGTGTAGGCGTTTTGAAGATGAGGCTGCGAAGAATGAAGAGGACTTGAACGTGTAGCCACACTCCAGGGGGAACAGGGTGTGCAAAGCCACAGAGGCATGAACATAGGAGGCAGTGTGGCAGGAATGTTCAGGGGGCACGTGAGCTGTGGGAAGGGAATACTGGGGTATTGCTGCAGAACTCCCAGGCCGACCAAAGGTACACACAGAGTGTTCAGGATGGGCAATATGACAAACGCAGGCATTTCATAATTACAGGAACGATTTCTCAGGTTTTCTTCAAATGCAGCTCATCCCACACGTGTCTGGGGTCTGGAGATCACCGAGGTGAGGTTGTTGGTCTCCCTGGCAGAAACCAGCCATTGGATACCCTTGACCTTAGGCCTCCTTTCCCTCACTCTCTATCCATTTCCTTTTCTTCTGTTGGTGTGACTCCTGTGTGTGTCACCCCTTATATGCCCGTCCCCTTTAGCTTTACCTTTCTGGCCTGTCTCCTGGGGATGCCTCCCTAAACTGACCCACTGCCAGATGGACCGCAAGGTAGAAATGAATTGGGTTTCAGTAGTTGTATTAATGGCGGAAAGACTTATTATATAAACATAAATAGGGTTTGGTTCATTTTGCTTATGTGATTCTTAATTTGTGTCCTTTCAGATTTGAGGGAAAAAAGTATCCCCACCCAGGACTGTAGCCTTAAAGCCACAAGTCCCCTTGGCAGGAGGACACTGAACACCAGCCTTTTCCTGTGCCTTGTCTGGTGATCCGCCTTCTGGTTAGTTGTTCCCTCCCCTCCCGCTTGTTTTCTCGGGTTTCTGCAATGAAAAGTTGTAGCGCTGAGCCAGTCCTGAGAGTCCGAAGATTTTTTTGTTGTTTAAAAGATTTTATTTATTTATTTTTAGAGAGAGGGGAAGGGAGGGAGAAAGAGAAGGAGAGAAACATCAATAGATTGGTTGCCTCTCACACGTTCCCAACAGGAAACCCGGCCTGCATGTGCCCTGACTGGGAATGGAACCAGCGACCTTTGGTTCCCAGGCCAGTGCTCAGTCCACTGAGCCACACCAGCCAGAGCTAAAGATGTTTTAAGAGAAGTTAATGTCTTTTTTTTTGCATATAATTACCTGGCTTGGATTTTCCTTCTGGGAGATGTTCTGCTTATTGTTCTGAAGGGCCCAAGGACCAAGGATGCACCAGTCAGACCTGGCTCTGGTCTGTCTCAGTTGAAGAGTCCCTGGGTGTTTGGAAGGTGGGGGGTTCCAGGATTCAAATGTCGATTCTGAAACAGGTTGTCATGATAGTGCCTGCCTCCCTGAGTGGTTGTAAGGATTAACTGAGATAATGCATATCAAGTACCTGTCCCTCCTGGGCTCTTAATAGGAAAGCCTCCAATGAATTGTGGAGTCCTGGAGGCTTACTGACTGTTGCCGCAAGGCCTCGGGTGCCCTGCCTCCTCCCCTCATTTCCCAGCCTTTCAGCGAAGGCTTTTTTGAGCTCTTCCTGCCAGCCAGACTTTGGGCTAGGTCTGGGCGATGATTAACCAGTCCTGGTCTCTGGCCAGGACTGGCTCGCTCCAGTGGGAAGACTGACCCATAAACAACCAGCTTTGTGGCGGTTTCTCAAACCATATGAAAAAGCTGCACTGGCAGCTAGCTGTGCACGGCTCCACGTGGTGTGCCAGGCCGGGACAGAAGGGGGGCTGTAATTCTTACTAAATCTGCCTGCCATTCCCAGGACAGAAGAAATCCCGAAATTTGCTCTAGATGTGTCTCTGTTTCCTCTTCTTCAAGAAATGGCAACCCTAGATGACACTTTAAGAATTCTTAGGACGAAATACCTCCCTCTTTGTCTGGTGAAGGCTGGGACTTCAGGCATACCAGCATTCTTGTTTGAAAGGGCCCCTGCCCTTTGTTTCTCTTGAGTTTTGAGTTTAATTTCCAAATTCCAATTGCAGAAAGGCAGGGAGCCCAGCCTCAGAGTCTAGAGTTTTGGATTTATTTGAAAGGCAAAGGCCTGCTGACAGCTGAACAGTGACCTTGCATTGGCAGATTTGGGATTGCCTGGTTTGTAGCTGATGGGGCCCCAGCTGTGCCCAGGGGGAGCAGCAGTTAGAGAGAAACCAAGGTCACACAGTGCCCAGAGTCCAGAGGACATTCATTTATTTAGTAGATAACATGTGAGTGTATGAGACACCGATGACAATCAGATAATCTCCTCAATAAAAATAAGGCTACACCTGGGAGAAGTGCACGGGCACATGGAACAGGGAGCCTGCCTCAACACGGGTTGGGGGAGGCCAAGGGGAGGGGTCCCTGGTGAAGTCACTTCTCCAGATTGGCCACGGCTCTCACCTTGTTTTCCAAGGTGTTGTTTTCTCGGTAGGTCTTCTAACTGGATGTTTTACATTGTAGTTCAACGATAGCTGTGTCCGGGGGCAGAGGAATGGGTCTGATCCCTATCTGGGTCCCCAGATCACGGGAAAAAGTATTCCTTTTGTTTCGGCTGGGGTGATCATCTCTGAGCTCGGCCAGGTACAAACACAGGACCGATGCTAAGGGCGGCTGTCTCTGGGGGCTGGAAGAAGAGGACAGATCTGGTTTCTCTCCAAGGTGGAGTAGAGGCAGCTTCAGGGACCCCTTTGCTTCTTGGCCTGAACCAAGCCTGACACTTCCTTCTTCTCTAACTCAGTTGTTGAGAGCAGCAGCTCAGCCTGCCCTAGGGGTTTTGTGGGGACCAGCCTGGGAGGAAGAAGGTTCCTGGGTTGACAGCCTGGGGAGGCTGAATGGGGCGAGTTTCCGCTGTCACACAACAGCCAGGTCAAGCCATCAGAGGTTCCTGTGTATGGCTTGTCGGAAGTGCGACTCCGCAGCCCTGTGGTTTAGATACCTTCTGCCAGTCTGAGTGAGTTGATGTCACATGAGTTTGCTGCCTTTTTAACTTTGTGGAGCATAAACGGTGTGTGAATCCCATGTCATGTCCAGAATTAGATATTTAAAATGTCCTGGATAGTGGCAAAGTAAGTAAGGAGATTTTAAAAATATTAGCCCTAACCCTGTCCAGGTAGCTGAGTTGGTGAGAGTGTTGGCCAGATACGCCAAGGTTGTGGGTTCAATCCCCTGTCAGGGCACATACAAGAATCCACCAACGAAAGCATAAATAGGTGGAACGACAAATTGATGTTTTGCTCTTTCTCCAATCAATCAGTGAAAAACGTATCAACATTATAGGGCTGTGCGGTTTCTTGACGGTCGTTCATTCCACTCAGCACTTACCAAGACACCCCCGCCCCCCCCCCCCCCGATGTTCTGAACACCGGAGTCCAGGGGGAGTCGCGGGAGCGCAGGGAAGACTAGACTTGTGACTTCAGCAAGTGCCCAGTCTGGTGGGGAGACAGCACATGAGCAGTGTGCTAAAGGCCATTCCTCTTTTGCACGCTGGAGAAAGAAGGCTGCCAGGTCTGCTTAGGGTCTCGGTGGAGCTGGGCTGAAGGGATGAGCAGGCATTCGCCAGCAGAGAAGATCGGGGAAGGCATGGCAGAAAGGCCGAAACCGCTAAGAAAAAGGCAGGGAGCGGGCTTGGTCTGCTGGGAAAACAGGTTTGGAGTAAGGTGGGAAGGTGATGGTTCTTGGTGCCACTTGAGGTGTTGGGCTTTGTCCTGTAGGCTGCTAGGAAACCACCGTGGAGGTTTTGAAACTTGAGAGAGAGGTGATCAGATTGTGTTGTATAAATAGAATTCTAGAATGGGCTCAAGAGGTAAGCGTTGAGTCAGGGAGTCTCGTTGGGAAGCGATCGCAGGAGTTGAGGATGGGAGAGGATAGGGCTTACACGGTGTTGCCGGCTGTGCCTGTGAGGGTGGTGGGGGAGGGTGCCTTTCAGAGGCAGGACCCACCATCTCCTCTTGGGGACAGATGAAGTGTGACAAAGAAGGAAGAGACCATACTGGGTGTTTTCTGCTTGGGCAACTGGGCCTGCAGGAGGAAGGAATAGAATTGGGGTGAAGTGATGGGGGTCCCCGGGGAGGAGAAAGATGGTTTTGGCTTTGGATGAGTTTCGTTGAAGCGCCACCCTGGGAGCCAGGTAGGGGCGTCCTTTCGGAAGGGACCCAGGTTTCAGGAACAGGAGGCAGAGGTTTGCAGACTGGAGGGTGTGGACGAGAAGGCAGTCGGTAAGGCACACAGAGGGAGCACTTCCAAGGAGGGGGAGAAGGGTGGTAGAAGAGCAGCCAGGGAGACCGAGGCTCAGGCAGGGCGATGGGAGAAGTGGGAAAGGGAGAGTTTTAGGGAAAAGCAGCCCATGAGAGAGCCGAATGCAGCACCAGGGCCAAACGCTGTTAGCGTTCAACAGTATTAATTACTGTTTGGATGTGGCAGGTTGGAAGCTGCCCATATTTTTGTTACTCAAAAGCCTGGTTATGATAAATTGTATTCAGGGGGCATTGCCAGAAGGCTCTGAAGCTCTTCCATTCCTCCTGAGTTTGCAGCGCTGGACCCAGCCAGACCCTCAGAGAGCTATGTTCTGGGGCCGCCCCAATTTGACCTGGCGAGGAATCTTTTTTACTGCACTGCCCTTTGGTGTTTGTTAGGCTGTGTGTTTTCCTGGAGGGACAGTCTTATCAGAGGGTTACATCGTAGGAAGTTTTGGGATGGGCTGGGGATCTCATCCCCGGGGTTACTCATTGTCTCCTCCAACCACCCGTAGGGGAACGTATCTCAGAAAATCCAAACAGCGGAGGTTCTTTTATTTTCTAGGAAATATAAACCATGTAACTGCTCTTTCCTTTTTTGCCTTGGATACCGGGGAGCGCAAAGCCAAATTTGCAATTGAAATTCAGTAAGTGCTTAGCAACTTAACAGTGTGCATTTCTGGGTCCTAACTCCTCTTTTTTCTTTTATTCCTCCTACCCTAATTTCTGAAACTGTTTTAATAGGATTGTGTTGTTAATATTTCTGTGAGCCACTTTAAATCCTTTTTTTGGAGCTGAGAGTTGCAGAAGAAAAAGGAGGAGGCCTTCAGAAGGTAGTCCGGGCATTTGACATTATTTTTTATTGAAATTATAGGAACAACCCAGAGAGAGATCTGATTTCCTCATAACCAGCCAGCAGCAGCTATTTTCATCTAATATCTAGTAAATTGCATGCAAGTTTCAGGATGTTCAAAGGGAACTGCCTTTTCTCTCTCCGCAGATGTTCAAACAGATGCAAACCTCTCGCGGGGGGCCTCCCCGGGCACAGTGCTGAACTAAGGGCCGTGTGGTAAATACGTTGCTGTAGTAACAGATGTTGCAGAGCCACAGTCCAACAGCCATCTCTGGCTGGACGCTGTGAGACTGGCATGTTCTGTGACTTCGCTGAAATCAAGGTCGTAACAGAGCAGTGGATGGATGCTCTGCTCTCTGGGAGCAGGATTCAGCTGGCGGAGACATTATTACAACACGGAATCAGGACTTTAAACGCTGAAGGAACCCTAAAGATCATGTAGGATTATCATCTGACAGATAATCCCCCCGCAACCAAGACTAGGCCCTGTGTCCAGGATAGAGGTGAATGGTTGGTTTTGTTTATGAAAGAGCGTGGTTTCTTGAATGTCCAGGCTGGTTTTGATTATCAGCCAGGTGGATCTGAAGCACCACCTGCGTCCAGTGCTATGAAGTGGGTACCTGTGGAACACAATGGCATTGATTTTCCTGCATGTCTGGCACACCAGCTTCATGGCTGTTTTAATAGGAGCATTTCAGTCAAGTTCTCACTAGTACTGAGAGTTTCATCCTGGGATTAGTCGAGTCATTGCAGATGATGGCCGAGGTGACCTTCCCTCTGCTCTAAGTGATGCAGTGGTCTGTTGTTTGCAATGACATCGCAATAGTATCAGATCCCCGGCTAAGCCACAAAAACCTACTTAAACCCCAGCGTACCTTTAAGTGGATTAATGTAGGTCCTAACCCTGTAACCACCATGAGTCAGCCTCAGAGACAGGAACAGTGCTCTGGGGTTTGTGAGGAAACAGCCCCTGTGCTCTTTCATGCTTGCTGGTGAGGGCGATCACAGCTAATCAGGGTTCTGGGGCACTAACCGTGTGCCAGGGGCTGTGCGGGACGCTTCGCTTGGATTATGCCACTCGATTCTTTTGTCTTCCCTATGAGGCAGGCTCTGTTGTTACTCCCTTTTAGGCAACTTGCCTGATGGCGGTGCAGCAAGTGAGAAGAACCGAGAGTGAATCCCAGCCCATCAGCTTTAGAGCCTGGCCTCACCAGTGGATCACACCGCCGGTGATTTGGCAGCCCTGGGAGGCTGGGTCTCTCTGCTTCCGGCCTGGGTCCAGGATTCTGGTGAAATGAGGAATGGGCACGGAAATCAGTCCTCCTGGCTAAAGGCCTCCATAGCCATTCTGCCTCCCTGTGCCAGAAGTGGCTCATCTGTTCCCTTTCTGCCACTGTCACCTGTTTCTTGCCTCCAATCAGGGTTTCTTTCCTTCCCCACCGATGGTGGAACAGAACAGGGCCACCCAGTTGCAAGCCTACTTTCCTTAATACCCTTGACAGGCTTTCTAAGAGTTCCTCCAGTAAGTAAGAAATGGAAAAGTTGGAAAATGGTTAAATTCTGATCCGACAGCCAGCCAGCCCTCTATCTGTCTGTCTGTCTGCCTATCTAACTTAAGCTCTGCAAATGCAAAGCATGGGCATGGATGCCAATGGCAGGTCTTTATAAGACTTAAAAATTCATCTGTAGCCCGGAAGAGCTATAGTTCTCGACATCTCAGCACAGGATCTGAGTGAGGAATATGGGGGGAGAGTAGGGTTTTATGGAGCCTGGGGACCCAGAGTAACTTTGTCTCCTACTCCATTACATGGGAGAGGGGAGGGGCCTCAGTCACATCAGCTACCCACACGGGTGGGTAACCTGGTCTCGTCAGCAGCCCACTGCGAAGCAGAGGGAGTTCAGATCAATGATGGCCTCTACCATGTGCCCCGTGCTGCTGAGTTCAAGGGCTGCAAAGATGACTAAAACATGGTACCTGCTCTTGGAGTTTACCTCTAGTAGAGGACAGAGAGGCAGGAAAGGGTCACTTCAGTTTCAGGAGGGTAAGTGTTAAGAGAGAGGTGGGCACAGAGGAGGGGCCGGTAAGCCCAGTGATGAGGTGACATTTGGGCTCAGTCTTAATGGATCAGTAAGGGCCTGGTGAGCAGTGATGGGAAGGGTGTGTCAGGCTGAGGGAATGGCATCAATGAAACTGCAAGGGCGAAATGCAAGGGTGTGTATTAGGAGGGACTACAAAGAGTTTGGTTGCCAACACTTGGGAGAGTTCCTGACACATGGCTGACCTTTCAATGTCCGTTCAGTAGGTGAGCATAGGTTATCAGGTGGTCGCGATGAGTCTGAAGCCATTTATAGGTGTCGGTGGTAGGTGGTTGTCAGCGGTAATACACACTTAGAACGTATTGTATACTTAACTACACGCCAGGCACGCATGCTGAGTACTTTATATGTAGTAACTTAGTTGACTTCACGAAAGTCCCATGAGGAAGTTACTCCTATTTCTTGATGAGGAAAGTGAGGTCCAGAGAGGTTAGGTAACTTGTTCAAGGTCACATGGCTAGCAAATGACAGAACTGGGATTTGAAATATCCAAGTCTGGTTCTAGAACCTGTCTTGTCTGTGCCCCGTATGGCCTTTCTGAAGGCCACAAGGGTGATGACATGGTCAAATCTGCTTTTTAACTAGACAATGCTGGCTGACATGCGGAGGGTGGACTTCAGGGGAAAGGAGGCTTAAGGGCCAGGCTGCCTGCCAGGGTTGTGTGCCAGCACCGAGTATATGCACTTAATTAACATTATCTCATTTAATCCCCACAGCCCTGTGTGGGTTGGTGTTGTTAGAGATGAGGAAGCTGAGGGTCAGAGTGGCTGAATAACTTGCCAGAAATCACTCAGCTAGAAAGCAGAAGAACTGGTTTGTGATTCTAGAGCTCCGTTCTTTTCCAGGTAGTCTTTACCTACTCACTACCAAAGCACCCGCAGGAATGCCAGCATACCTGGGGACGGTCCGGTCCCATCCTGCCATTGGAGGTGTTGCCACCCCTAGGGAGTTCCACCTTCTTAGTTCTGCAGCTGCGTGTGTGTCAGTACAGCCTAGCTTCTCACGTCACTCATCGAGTTCCTTCAGGACTTCTGAAGAATTCATCCCTCTCACCCCTGTCCTGGGGACACGCAGAAGGCTCTGTGTGGAGTCCCCGCTGCGGCAGCGGCTCCTTGGGAAGCAGGCCTGTCTGTCAGGTGGGCCAGCGGTTTTGGTGTGTGCTCCCTATGCATCTGGCTCTCAGAGTGGTGTATCTAAGGTCTTTGTTTTTAATCATAACAGTTCACACATTTTCTTTCCATGCTGATCAGCAGGACTCAGCTGGGGGTGGTAGCAAGTCTTCCTTTAATTTCCACTGTGCTGGATTATCACTTCACTTAAAATGGTGTTTAATTTGTACATGTGCCCTGAGGCTTTTAAATATTGAGCTCATTGGATCGTTATTGGAAATCAATTTGGATTTCACACTACGTGCAACAACTTGGACTTGGGAAGCACCGTGGAGCCCGCAGCCCCCTTAATGGGTACCAGGTTTTTAAAATTAGAATGTGAGTTCTGTAGCCCCGTACCCTCAATCTCTCCCTTCAAAACACAACCTCACCTATTTTATCTTCCTTCCTACAAACTGACTCAAAGGAGCAGCTTAAAAAATTTTCCCCCCAGAGGGAAAAAAGACCGTAAGGGGATAATTTTCTCATTCCTAGCCGTCACCTGCTTTTCTCTCAGTCAGCCTGCTCTTCTTCCTTTCCAAGTTCAAGGACCTTTCTTTCTTGATCCTACTTCACCCTGCTTTTCTCTCTTACCCCCTCACTCCCTCTAGTTTGCCCTGTTCCAGTTGAACAAGATTCATGTTTCAGCAAGATACTTTCTTCTTGGAAGGAGTCAGCTTTGTTTTTTGTTTTTGTTTTTAGAGAAAGGAAGAGGGTAAGAGAAAGAGAGAAACATCGATTTCTTGTTCCACCTATTCAAGCCTTCATTGGTTGATTCTCGTATGTGCTCTGACGGGGAGATTGAACCCACAACCTGGGCCTATGGGGATGACGCTCTAACCCACTGGGCTACCCGGCCAGGGCAGGAGTCAGCTTTTGGATGGTTGTGCAATCTTGTGGAAGCGCGAGAAGACGGTGACTGTGGAGCAGCAACGACTAACGCCTACTGTCTAGGCTCCCCAGGGCTTTTCCAGCGCCAGGCAGCCTGAGATGCTGCTTTAGGTGGTTGATTTCTCTCTCATCTTTTTAAGTTCAGAGCTATGGTGTGCAGTGAATGTGCATGTGGGGGAATGTGTGTGGGGGGGACATACATTTAATACAGCCTATATAAATACTTACTGCTCATGACATAGCTTTGAATACATTTCGGGACTCAGATTGGAAGTGGAGCAAAACTAGAAACCCCTGCCTACGACCCTTTTTTGGGAGTTTCCTACAGAAAAAAAGTGAGAGAAGAAATAATTCTACTCTGGGGAAATGCGTAATTTAGAAGCCAGCTGCACGTATAAGAAAACAGACCCTGGGGCTGCTCTGTAAACCCAGACCAGCAGCCAGGTCTCCTTGTTTCCTTTCCGTCCCTCTGTGTTTGTCTAAGACCAAAGGGGCCAGCGCTGCTAGTGTGCCCCACTGGGCAGCCGAGGCCGTGGACTTCAGACACCGCTGGCCTTGGGCAAACCTCCTGCTCGTTTCCCCTGCCTGTCTTCTTTTCCTTACCTTGCCCTACTGCCCCTTCCTTTCCTGGAAACACTGTTTGTCCTGAGAATGAAATAGGAGTATTGGAAAGTTCAAGCATACTTCAGGAAACCGAGTACCCCGAGTTGGGCCCTTGGCTCTTTCTACCACCTGTAATCCATCAACACTGAACAGCATCAGTCTCCCACGGGCTGGGGTTTTACCCCTTCCCAAAATGTACCCAGGGTGAACTGGATCCAAGGGTCACGTATCTTCCTGTCTTATCTCTGGTTATGTCCAGGCCTAGCACTGGGTAAATCAGCTCTCATCTCCCATGTTCTTCCAGTGTTTCTATACAATTCAGTTTAACCCGATTTCACACCTTTAAAAACAGACTGTGCAGGGAAGACATTATGCCTGGGCCCGTGTAGGTCTGAATTCCTTCAGCAGTTGGACATCTCATGAGTGGGGAGCCCACTTGGCTCAGGGGTGCACGAGGGGCACGCAGGAAAAGAGGTAGTGACCACTGGTGTCCTTCAGCCTTGTGCTGGCGAGTGACGCTGATCACTCAGGAAGTGGAGAGTCCCAAGGCTGTGGTGGCCTTCAGTGACTGCTGTGGGGGAAGGACGTTGGCGAGGAGGCGGCTTTCCTTTGGAAGACTGGAGCCCAGGGAGGTTTGGGGGACAAGGAGAACTGTGATTTGTGGACTTTCTCTAGACATCCAGATGGATCCCAGACATAATCCAGCAAGGATGATTGGTTTTGTTTGTCTTCCTCCCTGGTCTCTCTAAATAATTTTATCTTCAAAGCACGACACAGGTGCTAATTAACGCTCTGGCTCTCCTTGGAGGGAGACAAGTGGGAACACCACCCCGGCAGTGAGGCTCAGGGAATAGGCAGGTAGTGAGCCTGGGAAGGCAGCGTGAGGCTTAGACCGTGGGGCCCTCAGACCTTCGCTGGGACATACTCTCGGAGCCACCTCACTGTCTCAGTGTCCCTGGTCCCCAGCAGAATGAAAGAGCTGAGGTTCTGGTAGGAGGTGTTTGGTGCTGTGGGAGTGATGGGAAGTTCGCAGGTGGAGTTCTGGTAGAATTCACGGTCATTGTGAGTTTCAGGTGCTGAGGTCTGACTATTTTATTGGTTTCATTTATCCACTTGTTCACTTGAGCCACACGCAAGAAAAAGTACCAAGTGCCTACTTCTGGGGAAGATATGGCAAAGGGAGTTACCTCTCTCCAAAAATCTGGCTGGCCAGGAGGGGCCTTGCTGGCCGGGGACCTGACCCTTTGCATTCCAGTGCAGCCCACGAGCAGGAGGTGGTGCGGGCTTGCTGTCTCCACAGGTACGGGTTTCAGGTGTTGGAGGGTTGCTGGCCTCTGGAAACAGATGAGAAATCATATGTGACTGTTGATGCAGCGACTCTCTAGAGGCTGCGTTTCTCCCTTTACCCTAGCTGTTTATCTGAGTTGGCTCAGGAGAGGGGGGCCATTGGAGTCCTGTACCAGGGGCTGTAGGTAGTGCATCTTCAAGCCGGTCTTTTCCAGGGCTCCCTCGAATGGGGACCATGCCATTCTGCTGGTGTTGGTGGAGGGTGCCCTGGGACCACTGAGAGCGCCAAACCTCCAACTCGAGAAAAGCAGCAGTTCTGGGATCTCCAGTAGTTTCTTTTTCCTTCACCAGGCATCTCGACACTGTGCAAGAAACAGGGTGGTCATTTTGTCCTGTAAATGTTACCCTCCTGGTGGCAGTTGGCCTCTACTTGCTTTGCAGGAAGCCCAGCTCTGTCCGCTGATGCTGTTCCCCTTCTCTTGGCACTGCAGGCTGCTGAGAACCAGCCCCAGACCTCTGCTGGAGGGTCCTTCCTCTGAAGACATCACCAGTGTGTGGAGCCTGCCCCACACCCACCCCCTGCCAAACCACGGCCTTTACCTGTGTCTTCCGGTGTTTCCCCTGTGACCCATCCTGTGGGAGTGCCTCGTGGGCCGCCCCAGAGTTCGCCCCACGCTCCACAGCGCCAATGGTGAAGATGACAAGATCCAAGACTTTCCAGGCATATCTGCCCTCCTGCCACCGGACCTACAGCTGCATTCACTGCAGGGCCCACTTGGCCAATCATGACGAACTCATTTCCAAGGTACTCTCACCTTCCCTGGGAAGGGGGGGAGGCACTTCCTGTCCCTGAGGTTATGAAGGTGTACAGGCTCCCCCAAAGAGCCTGGGATATTTGTACTCCATCTTCTCTGCAGGGAGTGCTGGTCCACAGGGCTGTCTCATTCAACTGAGAAAGAACTGAGTTTTGTTATTTTGGAAATTAGGTGTCATCCCTGTGGGTGGCTGGCAGGCCAGAGGGGAAGGGCTGAGGTTGGCAGATGAGCACCGTCCAAAGGGCTGCCAGCCTGGACAGAGAGCGTGAGGAACGTGGGTAAGGCCGGGGTATCTTGTTGCAGGGCTCTTTAGCTGAGATGAGAGGGAATGTTGTCTTCCACGCTCCTGGGAAGGTCCTGAGACTGTTAACTTGAAGGGAGAACCAAGAGTGACTTGGTGAAGAGCTGATTCACTGCCTGTGGGGACATTTGGGGCTTTTTACATGAGGTGACACGGCATGGTGTTTGATCCCAATCAGAAGAAAAAAATGGAACCCTATTCTCCCAGAGAGCCTTGGCAGCTGCTTTCTAAAGTAAGGGTTGGGGTGAGGGGATTGTTGGTAAATAAAGGAACCCGACATCCAGCAGTGGGATCCAGGAACTGGCTCCTTCAGGCAGTGTTCTCAGGGGAGCTGCTTCCCTCCTGGCCCCGAATCCCCAGGGGAGGAGAAACAGGTTTTACGAGGCTGCATGAAAAGGAGAAAGAGATCATGGGGGACTTTTCCCTTAAAAAATCTTCCTCAGAACCTGGACTACATGCCATTAAAGTAAAAAAAAAAAAAAAAAGGAAAGAAAAGAAACAAACAAACCTTTATGCAGACTCAGACTAAGTTAAAAAAAAAAACTGCTCGAAAAGGTGGCATCACCTTCCCTGCCTCTGGCTTGGTAACCCCAGCCGGAAAGAGGTGAAGGGTCAACAGTTCCAGAATAGTCCCGTCCAGCCGGGCTGATTGGGCAGGAAGGGAGTAAGGCTGCCCGAACAACCACATCTGGGCGGTGGGGGTTCTTAGACCAGGACTGAGGACGGACTCCTTCTTCCAGGCCTCTTCCAGGGTCTCGGGTTACCACAGAGCTTGCACCCTGGATCCCTCGGAGTCCTGGCACCTGGCCCACTTTCCCTTCTCTCTGCCAGTTACTCTCCTTCACGCTCTTGATGTTCTACCCAGCCCATAGCTTCCTTCTCTGTCACCTAACCCATCTTGTCTCAGATTCCTTGGATCTTTGGGGAACCCCTTGAGTCTGGAAGTTTGGATGCGAGGAGGCCATGTCAGTGAGGGGAGACAGGAATTGGTCCTCTTTGCTTTGGAAGAGTGCCTGCCAGCTTGGAAAATGGGAGTTGTCCTTTTTCTGAAAATCTCCGGAGAAAGTGGAAGCCAAGCCATTTTTTTAATGCCAGGAAGAAGTGCTCTATAGTGTAAGAAGTTGAGGTACCTGTAAAATTTTAGTGCCTTCTCCATACTAAAAACTGCTCCCTGACACTCTTAACCCTCGTAAGAAGCCTTAGGAGGTAGGTAATATCAGTCATGTTTTATGTGGATGGAGAAGCAGAGACTTATAAATGTTCAAAAATTCAAATTGGAGGCTCAGAGAAGAGAGAGCAACTACTTTGAGCATCTTCAAGGATTTTTGGAAGAGGCGGGTCGTGTACGGTGGGCCAGAGTGCATCCATGGAAATGGTAATGGCCTTCAGAGTTACATCTTATCTCTGGCCCGGTGGGCAGGGTCTTGGATAATGTGGCAGAGCCCGCCTTTTGAGTTAGGTCTCCTGCCAGTTCCTTGCTTTATGTTCCAACCACTTGGAACTGAATGTACAGGTAGGGGAATTTCAGGCCACTGTGCCTCGGCCAAGAGCAGTCCTTTTCTTCACCTTCCTGTCTCCTGGGAGCTCCACACATCCTTTTCCACCTGGGGCCGTTTTCTGCTAGCTTTGTGTCTCTGGGGTCCAGAGCCACAAAGACCCCTGGCACGAGCTCCATAAACAATCAAATAAATGCGTGCAGAGAGAATGAGCTTTGAGAGAAGACAGGTGATGGGCAAAAGAGGCCTTGTTGGCCTCGTGTCCTTTTTCCTGCCCCTTTTGGGGCAGAAAAGCTCATTCATAAATCCAGGCCAGAGTCAGGAGGCTTCAGTTCCATTGGCGACCACCAGTGCACAGATGGGGTGCATTAGAGCTTGATGATTTAAAGAGTTGGGTTAACTGCCTGGCTGTGGGGAAGGACGGAGGGAGCTGTGGCTGGCATTGCACAAAGGTCCCTTTATTCCACTGCGCAGCCACCCCTGGCGTTAAGTAATCTATAGATTCGTGTGCAGGTCCGCTTAACGGAAAGATCGTTGCCCCAGCCCCGTCCCTGGAAAATGGGCCTTTCTTTTCATTTTCGTTCTGTCTTCCATTTAAGAACGTTCGGGGAGAGAATGTTTCTCCTGTTCTCCCCTCCTGACATAGTCTCCTATGTGGTTTCAGAATCGGCCCAGTGGGAGTTAGGGTCAGGGAAGCAGATAACTGGAGCAGCAGTGTAATTAAATGATACGCGGTGCTTGTAATGGAGCCTTTCATCTGGAAGCTTGACATTCCATTGATTCCATTGTTTGGTCTTAAAAAAAAAAAAAAAAAGTGAGTCTGCCTTTATTCTAGAGAAGGCGACACAAAGGTCCAGAGAACGGAAGCTCTGAGTGTAGGGCCAGCAGAGCACTGGGACCGGAATCGGGACTTGGGGCCCCCCTCCTGTCAGTGTGGCAGAGCCCATATGGAAATGTGTGGTTGTCAAGTGTTAAACAGTTAGGGCCTGTACTGATGCGTGGTGTAGAGAGACCAAGTGCGGCTCAGTCGGTTCAGCATCATCTACAAAGCGAAAGGTCACCAGTTCGATTCCTGGTCAGGGCACGTACCTGGGTTACAGATTTGGTCCCTAGTCGAGGTGTGTTCACGAGGCAACCGATCAGTGTTTCTCTCCCTCCCTTCCCCTCTCTAAAAATAAATAAATAAAATCTTTAAAAAAAAAAAAAAGAATCCCGCACCAAGTGTTCTACCTTCCCAGCTTGCTCTAGACCCCTAGAGGCCTCCGTGCCTGGAATCAACTGTCCAAGCTCTGATTCTCAGTTTCTAAAATGAGTGAGGTATTTGCTGTGTCTAATGCCGGGGCGCAAGCACCGTGTGCCACTGCCAGAACAGTCCTGTGTGGTAGGTGCACCTTGTTGGAGGCTGGGCGGGGGAGCAGGCTTACCTCATTGGGTTGTTATGAGGCTGGATGAGCTCATGGATGTGTGGGTGGTGTGCAAATCAAAGAAAGCCGTATGCAAGTTTAAAGTGGTTCCTCTGCTTTTCTTGGACTTGCTGTCAAAAAAGAAAGAAAAAAGGAAAGGCAAAGGGTGGGGTGGAGGGGATTAGTCCTGTCTGACACCAAGCAGATTTCGATTAGCCAAGATAGTTTCACTTTGGAATGTGGGGCGCGGGAGTTGGTGAGAGAGGAAAAGGAAGTAGAAGAAATCCTCAGCACAGGTGCGCATGCTTGCAGAAAGGTACCGGCGGCATTTGCTCTGTAGAACGGTGGGTGGGGAGGTGTGGAACTCTGAATCGATAACAGGACTATCTAGGGAATGTGCTGAGGAGGCACCCTGCAGCTCCTGTCCGGGGGTGTTGCGGCCTGAGTGCTGGGGTGTCTGCCTGCAGATGTGTTCCGGGCATGAGCTATTGCTCACTCTGTTGTTTCTTACTTACTGGTGCAAGCCCCAGGATGAAAATGGGCCTGGTTATAAAACAATAATGGTTTCAACTGGAACAGCTAGTTGCCCTCAGTGGGAGCAATCTGAATGCTCTTTTTAAGAAGATGATCAAAAATATGAACAGTAAAATGATAAGAAACTCACAACTATCAACAACTGAACCTAAAAAAAACAAAAACAAACTAAGCAAACAACTAGAGCAGAAACAGAATCACAGAAATGGAGATCACATGGAGGGTTATCAGCAGGGGAGTGGGTGGGGAGAGAGGGGGAAAAAGGTACAGGGAATAAGCAGCATAAATGGTAGGCAGAAGATAGACAGGGGGAGGTTAAGAATAGTGTGGGAAATGGAGAAGCCAAAGAACTTACAGGTGTGACCCATGGATGCGAACGGGGGCGGGGGCAATGCTGATGGGAGGACAGGTGCAGGGTGGAGGGGAATAAAGTGGAGAAAAAAAATGGGACAATTGTAATAGCCTAATCGATAAAATACATTAAAAAAGATAAATGCTCTTTTTAGTGGGTACTGTTATGGAAAGCTGGAGCTTAACAAAGCTTTTCCCTGAAAATGTCCTGTCCGTCGTTCCCTCCTCTCGGGCCCGCTAACCCTTCCGTGGCGGGGTGGAACAGGCCCTTTGGGAGCAGTGAGTCAGCTTGATCTACCCGATCCCACTGAAGGCACGGGTTGCTGGGTCGGTGGAGGGATGGTGTTGTAGGGGGCTCTGGAGGGGGACCAGTGGAGGGGACAGGGAAATCTTTTGCTCGCCCTCCAGAACTGTTTTCTACTGTATCAGATCTTCAGGTCAGTTATCTTCTGGCGTGACAAATGCGCAGTTCCCAGAGGCACAGGTGGTCGAGCCCAGCCTCTCTTCATGAGGAAACAGGCCGTGGGCCGCTCAGTGACCAGCTGAGGTCACACAGCCTCGAGCCAGGAGTCCCTGCTTCACACCCTGCAGCGGGCTCTGTGAGAACAGCTCTGGCTCCACCTGTTTTCAAGAGCTGGGCCTCCCTCTGGGGTTCAGGGCTTTTTGGAGGCAGGTTCTTGTTCCCTGTGGAGTTCCATTGGGCTTTCAGTGGCGGCATTTTGGTTTCCCTGCTTGCCTAGACAGGAGACGAAGTGTCACTGTCAGCCGTCTGAGAAAAGAGGCAGGGAACAAGGTGTTCGGAGCGTTAGGGTGATCTAGTCACGGCAGAGAGGCCCCCTCCCTCAGTTTCCCACCTCTGCCCCTGAGCACTAGCGTTCGAGGTCAGCGATGCTCAAACGGACTTCCCCACGCAATGGCTTAGAGGTGCTGGATGTGGAGGGGGTGCCAGTGAGGAAGTACAGAAGTCTGACCCGTTCTGTCTATGTCAGGGATTCGTTTCTCTGAATTCCCACCGCCCACCAGCTTGTCTTTAATGTACAATAAAAGCAACTCTCCACAATAGTAATGCGATTATTTATGGCCAGAAAATTTCATGTAAAAAAATACAGGAACAGAGTTTCTAAAAATCTACTCATTTTGTTTTCCCCAGGTACTCTGGCAGACATTACAGTGTGCATTGGAGGGTATCAGTCGTGTTAGGGGCTGCTGTGTCGCATCCAGCAGAATAAGTCATAAGGAACATGTACAATACAATGTGTTACTTAGATAATTCTTGCAAATTATATTTTGAAATCTAATTTTATCAATTAGGAGATCTTTGGTGTCCAATGGATATGCCAATGATTTTTACAAAAAACATTGAATAAAATTAGTATTTCTATTCTGGCAAGGCAAGAAAAAATAGATTGTATGTAGATCTGTAAACATCCATCTCATAAAAAGCGAACTTTTTGTTTCCAAAGTAGTGGGACCCATGCTTTTACCGGAGTGACCCACGAGCTTGAATAAGCAACGAAAGGCTGAGAACAGCCCGGACGATACAAAGCCGTTGTCGCGTGCGCGGTGCTTGCACACCATTGTGAGTGTCCATCAGTGTTTCCTGGAGAGCGTTTCTGAGGTGCGGTGCAGGCAGTGTGAGACATTATGGAGGGCTTCCAGCATCAGCCAGCAAGCCCAGTTTAAAACCTCATTCCATCCATTTAGCTTCTGTAAAGAAAATCCCCTGTCTAACCTACAATTACTTACTTACTTTACCTCTCTGCCACAAGTACCTGACCTTTGAAAGCCCTGACCTCTGATGAAGTGTTCATTCTGGAGAAGTGCAAAAGAGATTATTTGTTGGCCACCCAGGAAGGAGCAAGAGGTGAACCAAGTCTACACAGAAAATCTCCAAACAGAGGCATGTCATTAGATCACAGTGTTTCTTGGTGAAAAGAAACCATTGGGGGCTTGTAAAATATAATATCTTATGTTGTCTCCCCCGACCCTGGACACAAGAGACAGAGATTGGATCAGTTTGGGGTGAGATCAGCCATAAATTAGGCTGGCATACTTTGTATGGCATGACTGTTCTGAGATGGGACTACCAGAGCAGGGTCTCAGAGGCCGCCGTTGTGTGTGGGTGACGGCAGTGGGCGCTGTGCCTAGTCTTGCTCTTTTGTCTCATTGGCTCTGGTTGGCCACTGCACAAATAGTAGCGAGGTACTCTGTGTGTGTGTGTGTGTCGCACTGGACTAGATATTATGATGCCACCCTTAAGGATTTTATCTTCAAGGGGCTTTGTCTCTAGTTGGGGAGATAATAGATTCATAAGTCATCCCTTCTTGAAGTTTGTAGTTCACCTTCTGTTTTTATCTGAAAGCAATTACCGCAGCGTAGTGACGCATGTCTCCCATTAGCTTGTGAGCTACTTGAGATGCTTGTGATGTCATCTGTGTGTCCGTAACGCCTGCCACAGCTCCTGAAGACTGGTAGATGTTCAGTGAATGTCTGACTGGATGACTATTACTACTCCAGGATAGAGACACATATCACAGGGGTCTTAATTTGGGGCCCATGGATTGGCTTCAGGGGATCCCTGAAAGTGGATGTTTAATTCTCTGTGCTTGTAGATTTTTCTAGGGAGGGTACATGACTCTCATCAGGTTTTCAAAGGGCTTTTTGCTCAGAAACCCCTTTATGGTCCATCTGTCTAGAAACAGGTTCTAGGAAAACTTGATGGAAGCGACATTGAGATGCGCCTGGAAGCAAGAACCTAGACCAGTGGAAATGGATGGGGAGGGGCTAGAAAAAGGGCAGCCTGGACGAAGTGGACGCAGGAAGTCTGCAAGGAGCAGCCATTCTTTTGGGGTAGATGTTGAACAGATCAAAGGCTTGGATTGAAGCCAGAGTGATGGAAGAACACAAGTTCGGACTTTATCCTGCTGGCGGCTGGGGACTGCCGGAGACCGAGGAAGTAATTGCAGTGGTGAGCTTTGCTGTGAGGTGGCGGTGCTATGAGTGGTAGGTGGACGCCGAAGAGACTAGGAATGGAGACACGAGTGTGTAGGCGCTGCCGTGACCTACAGGTGTGCCAGGCATGCGGCGATCACTCAGCACACGCTTGATGACCAAGGCTTAGGGGAGGCACACAAGCAGTCTCACTCGTAACCACGAACACGAGGAGTGGAATGCGGGAAGTCACCGTCCTTGGATGCAGGCAGACCTGTCGGTCCCATAGTGGTGCCTGTTCTACGTGGAAATTGGAGCACCACTAGAATTGCTCACCAACTTATCATCAAAGGGACCGAGTCTGGTGACTCATCTGTGTGCTGCAGACAGCCGGCAGCTGGAGCACGCGCATCTGCTCCGATGCGGTCCTTTCTCTGTGGTTGCTTTCGATACCAAAAGGAAATGTTGACTGGAGCTATGAGGCGTACCCTGAAAATTAACTGTGTGGTTTGCAGATGCCTGTGTGGTTCCAGCCCTAAGATCGGTTGGTGCATTGGTGTGTCGGCACTCAGTAAGGACGCCGGTGATTACAAGCTTGTGTTTCTCGTCCAAACCCAAAGAAACCCTTTTCAACAGGCTGTTTTGTCTAGGGAGCTAGCAGTGGGTGCAGGACTTCGCCCCCGTGTTTCTGTTCACGCACCGCACTCCCTCCATCTCTGGTAAAGCTGCACTATCGCTGGTTTGGCTGTTTGTATTTTGGGGCCTGGCCAGAATCCACCGTCACACACTGCTTGTTCAATTTAATAATATTTTTTTGCATTTGAAACAATGTGCCAGGCCATAGTCTGGGTACTAGAAATAGGGAGATGAGGCCAACATGATTCCTGCGTCTTTGGGGCACGTGGGAATGAAAGACTGTCCGTGGAGGACAGCACGTTACGGGTGAGGTTGAGTTGGGGACATCAAAAGCACAGGATGAAAAATCTGTGTTGCTTCTATTAATTGCTATTTATTGAACATCTACAGTGTGCTGAGGGCTCCTTTACCCTTCATCATTTACAGCATCCCTTCAAGGTGGGGATGAAGCGATTTGCCTAATAAGGCCTTAGATGACCAAGAAACTGCGTGGGAAGCAGATCTGGGTGGGTCTGTGCCCTCACCACCATTTAAGGGCCCAGGTAGCTCCTTTGGTAGTGGTTATTCCCTGGCCTTGCTCAGTTATATCAGTGGTAAATCCTGCCCTGTGTTCCCTCTCTTGCCTGGAGAATCCTTCTTTGTATTCAGTTTCTACACCCCCCCCTTTTTTTTTTGCATCCACTCATGCATTTATTACAATTGAATATGTGGTAGAAAAACTTAAAACACAAAATACAGTACAGTTAAATAATATAAGATCTGATACATTTCAAGTCCACGTTAGAGAATTTATTGTGTGGAAATTTGATTGAATGTTCAGGAAAATCTCCTTTGCTTTTTTGCACCTTATGTGGCCAAATGCACAGCATTCGTGGGCAAAACAGCACCAAACGCAGACAGACACTGTAGCGGCCGCTTACGCAGCACGTTCCCATAAAGGAGATGAGTCAGGCTCATGGGTCTGTGCACTCTTTATTAACCACCTAGACAGAGGTCAGACAACTGCTCTTTTACTGGTGAGAACACGAGGTGAAAGGGGCTGAGAGAGAAATGCTAGAAAACACCCCGGTATATCCTATGCATTATATTAGGCAATTGAATTTAAAAGCTTACAGAATGATATGGGGGAGGGAGGGTAAACCCTCTTCATTGATAGTTATGAAAAAAAATGTTTTTCTTCTCAGCAATAAGCATTTCCATCCGACTTTATAGAAAAATAAGTAGAATCTATCCATTCTTCAGGACCAGCTTCAGTGTTTTCTAGGCTGTCTTCCTGGACGATAGGATTTGGCCTCCCCACTGAATGTCTATAAAACTCACTGCCCGGTTGTTCACTTGGCAATTAATAATGACTGTCTTGTAATAAATATGGTCTGTGTTACTGAGGTTACGTGCACTTCCTATGTATAGTTGTCTTGTTTCCTAACAAGATTCTAAGTGATCTGGAGTCAAGACTCTCAGAGCCTTAGAGCTGGAGGGGCCTTGAACCTGCGTTTCCTCGTTCACCTCCTTGCTTTACTGTCAGGAAGCCAGGGCCCACAGGAACTGAGGGCCTCTTGACTCCGTACTGTGCTGGCTCCTCCCCATCAAAACCTCCGACTGACTGCCTTTCATGTAAAGGGTGCTTGGGAGTGCTGGAGGCAGCGCTGGGGAAGAGACTGGCAGCCCGGAGAATAAAAGCCACAAGCTCTGTGGTCTCAGGCAAAGCTGCTCTCCCTGCCTCTCCTTCCTCCTCACCCTTCCAAATGAGGCATTGGATTAAACCGTCTTTAAAGGTTCCTTTCACCTCCCCCGTCTTCTGATTCTGCAGCCAAAGGTGATGTGAGGCAAGAGAACTCACTGGTTAACAGTAAGTGCCTGAGCCAGAACGTTCACTGGGTTCACACACTCCGGCTCCTTCACTCAGTGGTTATGCAAGTCATTGGGAAATGGGATTAGTATTAATATTAGATACCGTAACTCACAGAATTCTGGTGGAAATTAAACGAGGTAATCATGATAAAGTACTTCACAGTACCTGACCTATAGTAAGTGCTCAGTAAGTGCTGCTGTTGTTTTCTATGACTGTTTATGAAGCACAATAAAAACAGAAAGTGGCATTCACACAGAGCCAGGCCCTGGCGCCCATGATTGGTATATTTGTGCCCGCTTTTCTGAGAGGTTCCGCTTTTGCCCTTTAGCTATACGGCTGGTCTTCTGAGGCCTCTGTGATCTTTGAGCGTCTTGTTACTTAGAATTCCAAAGGGACCAACAGGTCTCTGGAGGCAATTAACTCGCAGCAGCAGTGGCCGCGGCCTCCACCCCGCTCTCTGGGCCTTACCTGCAAGCAGCTTTGGGTCTCTCTAGAACTTAAATGGAAGAGTCGGTCCCATCCCCTTCCTTTCTGTCTGTCAGGTGGGTATCTTGCCTCTGACCACCCACCAACGGCTTACAGAGACCTCAGACTACTGTGGTAACGGCAGCCCAGGCAGCTGGAAGAGAGTCCAGGGCCTGGGTGTCTGAGCAGGAGCTAAGAATTGCCTGTCGGCTTGGTTCACTTTGTGACGGTTCACGGTGGCCTGGTGGTGCTGGTGGTGGTGTGAGCTTCCTTTGAGAGAGGTCATTTTGCTTATCTTTAAGAAAGAAAAAAAAAAAAACCAAAAATCTCTGATACCTTTGTTTCCAAAGCACTTAGCCTGTTCCTGAGGGGAGGGTTTGACCTGGTGACCCAGAATATTGTCTCGGGTCAGGGCTGCTAAGCCAAAGAGAGCTTCAGCTCTCTGCTTCCCCACCCTCCTTTGCCTGCTGCCTGTGGCTGGACAGTGACTCAGGGGAGGAAGGGGAGCCGGGCAGGAGGCCGGCTCTGCCCACTGCTGCTAAAAACATCTCATCAGTCCACAAACACCCTCCCTCCAGACCACAGTGATGTCAAGAGGCAGAGCAGGTGTCCCTGGCTCTCCCCTCCCCCTCATCCCCACACCTTTGGGCCTTTAAAGGGGCAACTGATGATTGTGGAAAGTTAAATAAGTTATCTTTGAGGGCCAGGAACTCCTTTTCTTCCCTGTTAGGCTGGTTCCACCAAGAACTTGGACTAACAGATACATGAGGGGACAGAGAAGCATTTCCTCACCTGAGGAAAAGATCCCAGAGCACAGCTTCCCACCCTGCGCCCTGTCACCTGTTCCCCACTCGGCGCACTGCTCTCACGTAGTGGGGACACAGTGGCAACAGATGCATGCCCTGACTTCACGCAGCGTGTGCCCAGTGCCCTTTGTCTGAAGGAGCAGCTGGTGGTGGCAGAGGTGGGGGTCTCCGTCCTGAGCCTGGTACCGAGTCATCTGGGGCAGCTGAGGAGCCAACATTTCCATATTGCTTTCCATACCATTTGCCTGATTTTCATGCCCACATGTGTACAGCTTTTCTCTGGCCCATCCCTGTCCTCCCTTGTCACGTTGACCCATGACAAGTGCCAGCTGGGCTCTCGCCGCTTGAGGTGGCCAGTGAGCGAGACCTGCTGTTCTCGGACGTGCCTGTGGAAAAATGTGTGTCTAGGACCAGGCCGCTCACCCTTGCTTGGTGCTGCATTTCGTGTTTGTTTTTTAATTGTATCACATTGTTCACTTCTGAAAGCAGCTTGACTTTACCCTCAGCTGGCCCCTCACCTTTCGATGCCAAATGTCCAGAAGGACAGGAAGGGCTCTGAAGAGTCCCTTAAGGTTCATCCCAGACAAATTCACGCGGAAAACCTAAGGAGAGAGGAAGCAGGAGAAACCAGACTTCCCACAGCTCCTTAAGCTCGAAGTCCCCGCATTTCTCCGTCCTCTCTGCAGCAGGAGAAAGAAGACAGCAGAGTATGTCTGTGGGAGGGGAGAGTTCCTCCCAGTCTGTCTCCTCCGTAAAACAACAGGCCAGTCTGCCCTGGGTGCTGAGGGGCAGGTGTTGGGTAAATGCACAAGGAAGGAAAGCCGATAAGATATGGGCTGACAAATCTAGGTCACCAGGCTGCTGCAGGCACCTGGATGACCGGTCACCTTGAAACGGACAGGAGGGAGCAGGATGGACTTCTGTTCAGGGCACAGACCCGCCAACTTCCTGCGCCTTTGTTCATTCAGTACACATCGAGCACCGTTATATTCCAGGCCACGTGTTAGGTGTTTCAGGCCCTTCTATGTCTCCATTCGGCAACCTCTCCTCCTGGATCCCAGGCCCATAACGAGCGCTAAAGAAAAGAAATGACATCATGCAAAAGCCAGTCCACTGACTTCCAGAGTGGGGGTGGCCAGTCTCTTGGGAGACGAAGGAGCTGTTTGAAGTCTAATTTCCTGTTCCTTCAGCTAGATCAGGGGTTGGCAGAACTTTCTGTGAAGGCCAGGTAGTAAATATGGTAGGCTTTGCTGGCCGAGTGGTCTCAACCACTCAGCTCGGCAGCCATAGAATGCATGAGCAGACTTGGCCGTGTTCCAGTGAAGCTGTATTTGCAAAACAGGTGAGAGGCCCATTTGGCCCTTGTGTGTTCTTGCTGACTCCTCGGCTAGGAGTTGGAGTGAGTGCTGGAGAAGGGGGTTTATGTGATTGCAGGAGGAATTCCAAGTCCATGTGTGGCTGCATTTGGTAGGGACAGTGTAGGAGTCAATGCCCTGTTCTCATTGACAGGGTTGACGGACACTCCGGTGTCAGTTTGGCTGCACAGAGAATTCCACTGCACAGGCTAGACGTCAGCCTCAGCCACCTAGCACCCACGGGTTCCCACCAGAGCTTATAAGGTGACCAACCCAGAAAGTGTACAAGGTTTCATACATACAACCTCAGCGCTCTAACGGGAAAACGATGTGGGGCCCTGCTGATGGGGAGACCATTTGAAAAGCCCCGAATGGTCAAGCCACCTCTGCTCCAGGACTGGCCCTGCCACTCACTGTTCACAGTGGCTCTGCAGTCACTTCACCTTTCTGACCGCTCAGCAAATACTGAGCAGTGTACGAGGCACTGGGGACACAGAAATGGATGCAACGAAGTTCTTGCCCTTCAGTAGCTTATGGTCTAGGAGGGAAGACAAGAAAGAGGCAGTGAAACCCAGGCTGTGAGTAGGTGATCGTTCAGGGTGCTGGGGGCAAAGAGCAGGAGGAGGGTTTATTAAGTGAGCAAGAGAGGGAAGTCCATTCTAAACAGAGGCAGAGGAACGTTCTCCAGGAGCTCGAGCCTAGGGAACCCCAGGTAAGAGATGGGGAAGGCATGTGAGAGGGACTCAGGAGGTCGGCAGGGGTGGATCGTGGGCCCAGGAGCCTGGCCAGGGGTGGGACGTAATTCTGTGTGCCTCGGGGAGCCACTGATAGGCCCTCAGCAAGGGAGCGATGTCATTGATTCAGGTTGGACTCAACTTCTCCAGCTCCCGTAAACCATAGATTCAGGAGCTTTGTATGAACAAGAATGTTGGTATTGTAGAAAGTTAATAAGCATGATAATTAAGCCAGTGGCTGTAATTAATAACCAAGCTCAGGTCCTTCCCTGGTGGTGCCTTTAGCTAAACATCAATCAGATAAATCACTGGCTAACACCAAGCACCCGTAACCCTGAGAAGAGAGCCCTCCAGAGTTCCCGGGTCCCGTGGTTTGCTGGGCCAGGCGTTCCCTCCTGGGTGACCGTTCTGGCTTCTGGAAGCTTTTTGAATCGTCAAGGCTGGCAGTTGCAACTCCACATTTACGTGTTTTTCCGTTACCCTGAAGGGAGAATTGAGTTGCGGAATTCAGATGGCTTTGGGTGTAGCTTTGAGGCTTAGGACAGGACAAAGGGTGGGGGGGCAGTAAGTGGCTTCTCCAGTCTCCCCATGTCTTAGGGCTGCCTGGGCATGATTGAAACTGGCATTAGAAAGTGGGGATCCCTGGGCAGTGGTTCCCGAATCTGGCAGCACATCAGCGTGACCTGAGGTGAGAAGGCTGACATCCAGGGCCCACTGCAGACATCCCTCTTCTCTGTAGGTCTGAATGGGACTGGGAATTAGGGCTCTGACCAGGGCAACAAACAAGTCACCTGGGACCCCAAATTTAAGGAGGCGTGCCCTCTTAGGGTCGCACAGATACAAAGGCAGCGCTTCCGAGCGAGTGCCTCTTGAAGTGTGTTCCAGCTTTCTCACTGGCCTCACCCTAATCCCAGCCCTGGGAGGGATCTGTATTTTTAATAAGCCCTTCCCCTCTCCCCTAAGATTCTTCTTTTTTTTTTTTAAGATTTTATTTATTTATTTTTAGAGAGAGGGGAAAGGAGGGAGAGAGAGAGGAAGAGAAACATCAATCAATTGCCTCTTGCACACCCCCAGCGGGGACCTGACCCCAACCCAGGCATGTGCCCTGACTGGGAATCAAACCAGTGACCTTCCAGTTTGAAGGCTGGTGCTCAATCCACTGAGCCACAGCAGCCAGGGCTCCCCTGAGATTCTGATGCAACTAGTACCAATGTTGGGATCCACAGCTCTAGGACAGATGTTCTCAGTACTTGGAAAATAGTGACCCACGTGGTCCCTGCCTTTCACTGTCTACCCTCTAGCCCCTTCCACTGCATGAAGGCCCAAAGGGTGGTTTTGACGGACATTTATTTGAAAAAGGAAACCCTCTTTGGAGGAATTCTAATAACGATGACAATAGTCCTCAGTTTACTGAGTGTGTCCCAAATGCCAGGCCCTGTACTGGGTACTTGTTATGTGACTCACATCTTTTGGTACCAACGCAGAGAGAGATGCGCTACTACTGTTCCCATTTTCAGATGGAGAGAGGGAAGCTCAGACAGATGGAGTTGACCAAGGGGAGCCATCCAGGAAACGGTAGAACCAGAACTGGAATTGCGGCAGGATCCCAGTCCACGTCCCTAAGTACTCTACCACATGGTCCATTTCTTGCTCTAAATTAGCCGAGGAGCCCAGCGCAAGCCCCTCTCCTGGTCTCTCGCAGGCTGTCTGCCTGACTCTGAAAGCTCTAGGGAGCTCCCTGTTCCTGGGGTTTTGCACTTGAACAAACATGGAGCCCCAGATTTCCTCTGTGTATGCATGGTTTTTTAAATAGGGTCTCCTGACCCCCAGAACCACGGCAAGCGGGAAGCGGCGGGGACAGAAGACGTTAGTCTTCTTGAGCTGGTTACTGATACACTAACTCCCTTTGCTCCTGAAACCAGAAAGTAGAGAAACTCAAGAGTCAGCAGGGCTCAGAACCCTAATTAATCTGTGGTCCAAGTGGGTCAGGGGGGGTGACCCTGTGCAGTGGCCCCCCCTTTTTTTTTCAGGGACAGGCCCAGCTCACTAGAGCAGAGTTCAGCAGCACTGAGGGGAGAGATTCCAGGTCCCCCCACCTCGGGGGGGGAGTTCAGTCTCCTGTGAAGCACATGTCTGCCAGTCCCTTCCTCCCTGGCTCCCTGGCTGGGCTCCTGCTGGTGTTAAGTTGCCCCAAATACCCAGTCTCTTGTTTCACGTCCTCAGGCACAGATCCCACAGCCAAGGTGCCCTTTCAGCTTAGCTTTCCCATCGCTGCTCTCTGACAGATAAGCTCCTAAGAAGAGGGAAGAGGGAGGGTGGAGAGGTGGGTAAAACCCGAGCAAACTCTTTGTCCCTTTGTCCCGGGGCCCAGTGGGTCCTGCAGCGCCCCAGGGTTGTGTTTGATGGGGTGCTGGCTAGCTGCCTGGCCCCAGTCCATTATTGGCCGACAGAACTTGACTTGGCAAAGCCACAGTTGGACATATGCTTAGGCTTTACCTTAGGGTGGGAACTGGAGGCTGAAAGTTTGTAAGTGTCAAGAGACAAGGAAACTCTGTGTTCAGTGTGTGGGTTGGGAGAGCGCAGGGGCTCCTGAGCCAGGCTCTGTTCCTGCCTAATCTGCCACAGCCGAGCCAGGCTCCCTGTGCAGACCTCGCAGAGAGGGTTCATTGCTTGGGCTGGGTGGGGTCGGGAGGGGGAAGGTGCCAGTGTTCTAGCGCCCGGATGGCCAGCCACACAGCCCAGGCCAGGCCCCTGCGGGTAGAGGTGAAAATTCTCTCCTCTAGCCACTCCGTGCCTTAACAAACTTCCTGCCGGATGAGCTGGGTCTAATTCACCTTTCTGAAGCACCGTGAGTGGTTAAAATAAAAACGGGAGCCACCAGGAAGTTTGCACAGTCAGCTCCAGCTCCATTCGTCCTACTGCTTTGTGGCATGAACCTGTCTCCTGGACTTAAACTTCCACCTCTTCTCTTCTCTGTCACTCAAAACCAAAGCAAATACCTGGAACCTGGTTAGAAGGATTATGATGTTCTGTAGAGTTAGTCGATACTCCAAACAGTCTCAGGTAATTTCCTCAAGAAGAGGTCCCCAGCCACGGCCTCCAAAGATAACCTCGTAGGTGGTGCCAAGGTAACAGAACCCCAGAACTGGGCCTCTGTGTGTATAGGTTGGTACCCAGAATATATTGAAAATGATGCCCAGAATGTCCAGAGACTGTTGAAAAATAATGTACAGAAAGGTAGCAATTAATGTTTGTCTTGGAATAAGGCTGGCCTCCGCATTCTCTCAGGAGCCCTCGCCTGGGGAAGATGATTAAAAATAGATCTGAGTAGCACTTCCTGCTTGGCAGATGGCTGATAGCAAACGTTGAGGCTTGCAGCTGACCTTTCCTTTCTGAAATCTGCTCTGTGTTTCCATGATGCTAATTGAGTCCCTCTCCAGACCTAATCAAAGACCTGGCTGGAAGAAGAAAGAAACACACACACAACCAGGCTTGCTGTCCTGGCTGGGCTCAGTCATGGAGTACCCTGAAAGTGCTGGGATTTGTGTGGAAACACCCACTCTGTGGTCCAACTGGCTGGTCCTTGTTTAAAAATGAACAAGTTCTGCTTTCAGATGTTCTATCCAGGGCTGTTGAGAATCCCACACCCTCTCCACCCCCATCAATGAGGAAAGATTGGTGGAGAGGGAGCGATGAGAGTGCCCTGTGTGTGGACATGTGCACAATAGACAAAGCTCACACTCACTGCGAAACAAAGTAGGTGTCCAGAAGAGAGGGGCTTCTCGAGATTGGGATTCCAGGGGGTGGCTCTGTCCCCGTTGGCTATTGCCTTTGCTCGCTTATAAAGCGCACTAATACTTGAGACAGTGCCCCGAGGTGATCTCCAACTGTGGGGAGGTAGAAGCTATCTGTTGTTTTTACTGTCACATGTAACTGTCACGTGGAGCAAGCATCTAGGGACCACTGCCGACTTCTCATTGAGTTATTCCCACCAGGGAAAGGGTGGGGGTATGCATAGGCTGTGCTGGGTCCTCAGGGTTTCCTTCAGCCTTCCTTCCTTTCCAAGGCAAGTCCCCTGCGGAATCACCCAGTGCTCACCTGGCATGCTCTCATCCTCTCCGGTCCCATCTCCTTCATATGACCCACACCATGAGATTCTGAGCCGTAGCCCTATAACTGGTCATTAGCTTCCCCCCTCCCCAGTCTTTTAATATCATAGACTGCTTTAGTAGGACACAAAACTTTTTTGCCTGGGAGATGATTTTCCAATGCCTGATATTTTACAGTGGGGCCTGAGACCTTCCCATTGGTCAGGGGAAAAGGTTGAGCATCAGACCATGTGAAAGGGATTTCAGTGTGTCTGTCTTGAGGAGGAGAGTCTCAGGGTGAAATATTCAGATAAAGTAGATCAGCTGGTGAGGGGAAAAGACCTTTTATGCAGATAAACAGGAAGTCTAAAAACACAAGGGAAGAGGTCTCTGAGTCAGAAGTGTTTGTTTAATGTTCGAGGCGTGTTCTCTCTAGAGAATATGGACTCAGAAGATGTTCACCCTCCTAAGAGGCCTTACTCAACCCCCTCATTTCACAGATGACACAACTCCCAGCTCAGGATCAGGGATCTGTCCAAGGACATCGTGCTAGTTGGAGGCATGGGATCTAGTCTGGTTGGGAGTGCACAGGCTGGTCATTCCAATCCAGTCACATCAGGTTTCTAGAGGGAATGTTGACAACCACCAGCCCAGCTTGTGCACTTGGGCAAAAATCTTTCTAACATTTATATGTTCAGCCTCTTTCTTAAGAGCTCCTTGGCTGTGATTACTTCAAGCCCCCACCATGGCCTCCTTACCCTGCTAAGTAATGTCGGCTCTCCTTCATAGCTCTGCTCCCAAGCCCAGTCCCTCGGGGGGTGTGGCTGCAGAGGTAAGTGCAGATCTGTGCGAGCACGCTCACCGGAGGAAAGCCTGTCGTGCAGCTGCCCAGCTGGGAGAACAGTTGTGAGTCAGTGCATCTGCTCTAGTTCCCTTGTGCAGGCTCCAGCCCAGCTGCTTCAGGAAGGCCTGGTGCTTTGGGTAGCATTTCTAGGAGAGGAAGGAAGGTGTTGGGTGTAGGGAACACCTAGTATGAAATGAAAAGTCAAGTTCAGAAGACAGTGGTAAACTTGGTGAGGATAAAACCATGTCATGTACAGGAAATTTGAAGGAACTCGTAGAAGGAAGGGTGCTACCATGTACTGTGAAGGCCTGTTCGATGCCGGGCATTTGACTTTCTGTGAGGTGAGCATTATTATCCCATTTGGCAGAGGGGGAACTTAAGATCAGAGCGGTGAGCATGTCCAAGAGCGTATGGTACAGAAAATGCCAGAACTGAGAATTCAGTCTAGTTCATCGCACTACCTAACTCCTTCACTACACCACAGGTTACACTGGGGAGTTTAGCCCACGGAGAAACCGTGATGGGGGCAAGGTAACAGCATTAAAGCTATAATCTGACGTGCTGTTTGGCACCAAAGCATGTAAAGATGGAGGACTCAGGGAGTTGTCAGGAGACGGAGTTCATTCAGCTCACATGGGAATTGTGGTGCTGTCAGAGCAACTGGTTGTGAGTCTCCTCTCTCTGGATGTATTTAAGCAGAGAGGTTTGGTAGAAAGGTGGGCAAGGTCCATGCATTAGGTGAGTGGTTGGCCTTGGGAGCTTCTTCAAATCTCAATAGTCTGACATTAAAACTAGATGAAGTCATAGGCATGTATTGTTTTGTCTCGAGGTCCTCCACTGTGCTCCACGGCATAGGGTTCCTGCAGACTGCAGTTAGTTACGTGTTTCTCCTCTACAGTCTCCCCAAGCATTCTTCCGGGTACTTTACTCAGTCTTTGCCATGAAATTCAGGTGCCAAAGAAAGGATTTCTAAGGGGCTTTGTTGCTCTTAATTATTTCCCATGGGTTGTAAAATAAGAACCATCCATTCAGCAATGAGCTGGGAAGGCTCTGCAGGCTGGGAGAGCATCCCTGGGTGGTTTACAAATTTAATTTTACCCATTCACTCAAGAGTGACCAAGCTCTGGTGAAGTGATTCACCCTCACACAACTCACAGAAAGCTAATAGGTAGACAGAATTCTAATTAATTAATTTATAGTGGAACAGACGATCCTGAAAGCTTGAACTGTGTGTTATCTTCCTTGAAGGTAAACCCACTTGAGCAAGAGAATTAGAATTAGGCGGTTGCTAAGTAAATACGGAATCAGAGCAGAAGAAGTTGAATAGCCTAAGAGATTTTCATCGGTCTTAATGGCTTGCTCCATCCTCCTTCATCAAGGAGGCAGATTTTCCAAGTGAACGTGCTCCTGAAAAATTTGGGGGCTTGGAGTCAAGTTCTGATGACCTTGACTTCCAAGCTGCATAAAATTGGGTAAGTCACTGGGGCCACCCTGGGCTTCAGTTCTCTCCTCTGTCATTTCGGAGCTTGAGTCAGTGAGTGCATGTGAACCTCCCAGGTATGTGTCAGTACTGGCCTAATTCTGTTGGGCTCCTTTCTTTTAGGAAGTCACTGGGACAACACCCTTGTTACCCCATCTTCACACTCCTCTAGACTTTGGAGCCAGACGACCTGGGTCTCTGTCGCATATTGGCTGTTTGACCCTGGACACGTGTCTTGACCTCTCTCTGCCTTACTTTTCTCATCTGTGACATGAGGATGAGGATTGTACCTGCCTCCTTAGATTGTTAAGAGGATTAGATGAGTTGGCTTACAGAGAACAACGTGAGTCTGCCCGGCGTGTGGTAAGCACTACATAAACGTGAGCCATTGCTGCTGTTATTCCACGATTTAAGAACCACCTCACCTACATCTGTAGACTCTCTCCAGCATCACCCCAGGGGCTGCTTCTTAGGAAATAATTAGACAGCCATCCCGCCATGGCTCCACTCTGGGAGGGAAGCTTCTCTGGCCTTTTTGCATGGAGTGGTTGGTTGCAGGGGGACTTCGAAGCGAGTCTGTAGGTGTGGGCAGACTTTGTAGGGTGAGGACGCTTTGATTGGCTAGCGTCTAGCTGGCTTTGGAGACAGAGGCAGAGATGGAAACATAAATCTAAGAAATTGGTGGTTGTCCTTTCTAGGTTTACTCATTTGTATTATCCTTTTAACTTGAGCAGCTCGCAGTGAATTGTTTTCAAAGGCCTAATGGTTTTGAGAGACATTTGAGCACCATTATATCGGCCCCCTTAGTTTTATATTTGGATTGAACTGCAAAGGGCCCGGCTGTGAATGGCCCGTGGCCATTGCATCCTGCCTCAGCACCTCTGCTCTCTAACTCAGAAGCCAGCCTCCCCGAAGAGACCAAGTGAGGGCGACGTGCCAGGCTTCCTTCTGTAGAGGACAGGCCTGTATGCTTACGGGAATTCCCTGCTCTTCACCCCTCAGGAGAAGGCGTGTTTTCCATGCCTTCTCTATGGAGAGCAGAGGGGGAATGCAGGCAGCTGAGCACTGGCAGCATCTGTTTTCCCACCGGCTGTGTGTTTACATTGGCATCTCCTGTCCCAACCGTTCGCCACAGACTCGAGAGCCTGTCCATTACTCTCGGTTCATCAGAGAACAACCGCACGGCCCCCAGCCACATCTGAGGCCCTCAGGACAGCTGGGAGAGGTGCGGGGGAGCCGTGGAAGGCTGCAGCTGTACAGGGGTTCAGAAGAGGGCCTGGGGAAGCTCTGGTAGATAGCCCAGCCCTTCCAGACTAGTCATCCAGTTCCCATTTTAAATCCTGAACGCCAGAGGTGGTTTGAAAGGAAACAAATGCTTACTAAATAAATACTCTACGAGCCAGGTACTGTGCTTGATGTTCATGCACTCATTTAACGCTCACAGTATCCCTTTGGAATAGGCTTTCTATTTCTCCCTTTTATAGATGGGACCTTGAGGCTCAGAAGGATGAAGTGCCTCACCCGAGGTTACACAACTAGAAAGGGCTGGAGCCAAGGCCTCCCTAGCTCCAAGCCTGCATCCTCTCTGCTCCACATCAGGCAGGGGTGACACCGGGAGGAGCAGAGCTTTAGAGAGGGTCTCTCTCTATTTTGTTTCTTTATTCTAGGCCCGTCCCTGAAAGCAGCCCAGCTCACGCAGGTCAACAGGAAGGTGAACTTGAAAGATCTGATGATTGAGTGACGTAGATCCCAGCATCTCCCCCTCTCAACAATAAAATGTGGCACCCACACTGCCCACCACCTTTTGTTTTGTGCTTTTGGGTTGTTTCTTGTGAGTGTATGTTCCCATGCCCTTGGAATTTTATGACTCCGCATAGCAGATATTTCCTCCTTTAGAGCCAGTCCCTTCCCTGCCCCTCCCTCCATCTGTGTAGGGAATGTGAGGTTGAATTGAGACCTAGCAGAGCTCAAAGCTGGGGAGGACGGCCGTAGGAGGCCATGCTTCTGCCCCTGGGCAGCACACAGGGCCTATTGCCCATTCAGAATCGCTGGACAGATACGGGAAAGCTTTGTGTGGACCATCAAGACATACAAATGGCCTTGTCCTTTCTTTCCTAGTCTTTCCTGGTGACCTGTGTCCTAGTGTGGAAGTCGTACAGAGTCAGGAAATTCCCCCTTTTAATTAACCCAGGCCTCCTGTTCCCATCTAAGTGCACTTCCTCTTGTTTTTACTGCAGAGGAGATGGGAGAAATCCCCTTTAATCTTTTTTCCTCTTAGCTAAATGTTCACAATTTCTTTTACGCAGTTTCTTTTTTTAAGTTGCACTAGAGTACGAATTCTGGAATTTTTCATAATTGTCATTGTTCTTCATTATCCCCCTTTCCACTTTCTCCGTGTGCTTCCTCAGGGTGAAACCCAGACAGGATCCAGGGTTATTTTGCTTGGGTTTCAGCCTTTGGAGTAGAGCCTGTGGCTTACATTGACCCTCAGTGGGAAACCCCACCAAGTCTGACTGTGGATGGAGAAAAGACCGAGAACCGAGAATGGGAAAAAGCCCTGCCTGACCCTCCCCGGCCAAAAGTCACTTCCACTGAGGTGGGGGCAGAGGTTTTACTAACCCTCTTTTTGTCTCTACCTAATGCACCACCTTTTCACTGAAATGGTCCACGGTGTAATGTGTGGTGTCTTGAGCAAATCCATAGAGACAGAAAGCAGATGCTCAGTTGCCAGCGGCCAGGGAAATGGGAGGTGACTGGTAACAATGGGAGGTTCTGTGGGGGCTGTGAGTCAGATGGTGGTGGTGGTGGTACAGCCTTGTGAATATACCAAGAGCCGCTGAACTGTATACTTTAAAAGGGTGACCTTTATGAAAATGTGAATTACATTTCCATTAAACAAAATTCAGCTTTATCTTGTGCTAATAAGTTTTTTTGTAGTTATATAATACAGATTCTAGCAACGGCAACAAAATTCATATGATGCCTTGAAATTTAGGAAGTGCTTTCTGTTATACATGTCATTTCTTTTGTATACAAATCTGGTGTGGATGTGAATACTGTTCTGTTGTGTCCATTATACAGATTGGAAAATCGAGTCCTGGAGCAGTTATTGACTCACTCAAGTTACTGACATAGTTAGTATGTGGCAGAGCCCGGGCACAGACTCGGTCCGTCCGCCCCTTGGAAGCCCGTGTAATTCAGACTGTGCCTGTGGACGGTGGGTAGGAGCAGTAGGCACCAAGCGTTTTCAGGGATTCACGGAAGATGATGCATGGAGAGGATCATGGGAAGCTTCGATCTGATTCCTCCGTTCTTACGGAGACATTGAGTTGCAAAGAGTGAAAGACTTGCCTTTTGTCATAATAGAGAAAGGGGGAGACCACAGTCCCCCAAGTAGGTGAGAATCAGCCTTTTTGTCTCTCCTCTCGGTTCCCCGGAACAGGCCAGCAAGGAAAGGCAGGGAACTGACTTTTCCCTCGGACTGCAGGTACCTTGTTTTCTCAGCCGCCCTATGAGACAGACGTGGTTTCCACCTATGCATGTAAAAGATGTAGAAACTGAGAGAGGCTAAATAATTCTTCCAAGGTCAAGTAGCTAGTAAGGTGAGGTTGTAAAACCAGAATCTGATCCTGAATTTCTGGTGCCAAGACTAGGTCCTCTGATCATATGCAGGTATGCCTCTATTTCAGTAGCTTCCAGATGGATACCTGCCTCCCTCATCTCTCTGCGCACCTCCCGAGGCACATGCTCAGTTGACCTTCCCAGTGAGGGGAGGGGGCTCTGCTTCATGCCAGGGGACTTCATGCCTGAGTCTGTTCAATAGACAGGACTCCAGGGTGAGGACCTGTGCCTGTCACCAAGGGGAAGGAACCCACGTGTTTGCTCTGTTGCCGCTCCCCCCACAAAGTATTCGTTTTCCAACAATCTTCCTGCTTTTAAAAGGAATTGCTGTCTTCCACACTTTCAAAGGGGCCAGAAAGCAGTGGTTTTGGCTACTAAACAGGAAACTCAAAGCCCTTTCCGTTCCTTTGAGCTGGCTGGAAGGGCTGGGCCTGAAATGATTACTTTCCTATAAAAGAAGAGAAGTTTTGTGTAATTTTTTTAAAAAGCCTCTCCTGCAGCCCTGAATACCAGCCGTGGTTGCCACACCGTGGTTGAGCCGCTTTGTTGCCTGGCGGGAATGACCGCAAACAAACGTGTCTGGCAGTCTGTTCGGATCTCCTGGTCTGAGACTCCGCTGGCTACGTTCCAGTTGCTTCCTTACCCTCCTCTCAGTCTCCCTACCTTTGGTACCTCCCTCACTCGAGGGAGTGCCAGGCTGTGCCTGGTTGCACCAGACTGGGCCAGGCCCCACCAGAGACAGGGACCCAGCCGGGGCCTATTCTTGTCTGTGTCTATTTGCAAGATGCCTGTTGTTCTCCGCTGCTGTTTTTCCCATCATTGCTGTTGACTTGGCAGGGGCCCCAGGGTGGAAGCCCTGCCGGAGGAGCTCTGCCCCGGGAAATTCAGCGGCTCCCAGGTGCCAGGCTGAGGAACAGGTTCGGGGATGCTCTTGCTCGGGGGCTGCCTGAGTAGATACTGCCGTAAGACAGCTCTGCTTGGGTCCGGCACCCTTGTGCAGAGAGAGGGTGGCCTCAGCCAGCACGCTCTCGGAGAACAAGCCTGCAGGAAGCGTGGTGGCCCTGTGCGGGCCTCTCTCTGGGCCTGGCTGGTGCTCCTCTGCCACGTGTCCTACCCTAGCCACTTTCTAGGAATTCTCCTCGATGTCAGGGCTGGAGAAAGTTCCTCCTCGGCCCTACCCTGGAGCCCCCAGGGCAGTGGGTGTGATTTTAAAATCACACACCCCGATCAGAAAGAGGTTTGAGCATATCCTCCGAATACGTGCACTTACTCCCTAAGTGGTCTGTGTGTGCTGCTGGGGAACATGTATATATAAGAAGAGAATTTTAGTGATGTGTGTAATTTTAAAAGATGGAAGAAAAGTGAAACCATTGTAAATTTACTTTTAATCTTATTTTCAAGAAGATGCTCTTTTTAAAAAAAAAAGAAAACCTTACCACTCTCTACCCAGCATTCAAAGGCATGTCCTAGGCAGAGGACACTGCAGTGCTTCATTTTAACAGTCTCCCTCACCGAACACTTGGAAAGGGAGATTCAAACGGAACACTAGTAGCATCTTTGTGCCTAAAAAAGTCGTGATCCCCATTCTCCAGCCTGTCCACCGATGACACAGAGGTTTTTACTGAACTTCACAGTTGCTCTTGCAGATTTTCAGAAAAGGGGTTTTGCACAAGGCTACCAACCCCTCTAAAAGTCTTTGTTTGGAATTCTTTTTAATCGATAAGGAAATTGTTTACAGTTCTTCATTGTACAAATAGAGGAGTTCAGTGTAAAGATACAGGAAATTTTAGAGATGGCTTGTTTTTAAAAATCGGATTTTTAAAACATTACTTTTAACTCTACACGTGGTAGAATTCACGAGAAACACAGTTTTGTAGCCACCCCACAGTCGAGACACCAGGACAGTTCCATCAGCCCTGCTAATGCTGTAGTCAGAGTCCCCTATTTCCTGTCACCTGTGACAACCACTGATTGTCTGAGCCTAGTGCATTGCAGATCCATTCATGTTGTTTATTCATTCACCAATTGCCAGACGCTTAGATTGTTTCCAGTTTTGGACAATTACAAATAAAGCTGCTAAAAACATTCTCATCCAGGTTTTGTGTAGACATAGGTTTCCAACTTACTTGACTACACAGAACCACCAAACTTTCTCTTTTTTTTAAAGATTTTATTTCTAGGGGGTAGGGGGGAGAAAGAGAGGGAGAGAAACATCAATCGGTTGCCTCTTGCACGCCCCCAACAGGGGACAAGCCTGCAACATAGGCATGTGCCCTGACCAGGAATCAAACCAGCAACCCCTTGGTTTGCGGGATGACACCCAACCCACTGAACCACACCAGTCAGGTCAAAACCACCAAATTTTTGTCCAACGTGGCTGTGCTGTTTTGCAACATAGGAGGAGGGTTCCTTCTGGTTGCTACACATTCTTGACAGCACTTGGTTCTCCCAGTTAAAAAAATTAACCATTCTCATATGTGTGTAGTGATATATCACTGTGTTTTTAATTCAGGTTTCCCTAATAACTAGTGATGTTGAGCATCTTTCGTGGGGCCCATTAGCCATCTGTCTGTCTTTCCTGAAGTCTGTTCAAATCTTTTGCCCATTTTCTTATTGTTGAGTTTTTGAGAGTTATTTATATATTCTAGATATAAGTCCTTTGTCAGAAATGTTATTAGCAAATATTTTCTCCCAGTCTAAGTCTTATTTTTCATTCTCTTAGTGTCTTTTTCAGAGCAAAAGCTTAAAATTTTGAAGTTCAATTTAGCAGTTTTTTAAAATATGTTTTTGGCCTAATAACTAAGATATCAAGTCACAAAGATTCTCTCCTGCATTTTCTCCTAAATCCATTTTGAGTTAATTTTGTATAGGCATATAAATTTTAAACTACAGAGATCATATAGTGAAAATATTGGCAAATACCAGCTCTCTCCCTAGCACGTTTCTTTCAAAAAGGAGTTATACTCATATTCTCATTTCCTGTTAAAATGCCACCTTTACTTTGAAGGGTCAAGTTTCCTGTGTTTATTCTTTTACTTTTTTGGAAAATATTGCAAAGTAGCCGACTTTTTACCACAAAGGCCAGCTAGTTTGGGATGCTCATCTTTTTGCCTAAGAAGAATGTTTAACTTGACACTTTTAAAGACCTTTGGTGGTACTTTATCCCACAAAAACTTGCAGGGGTCCTGCTGTTTAAAGATCTACTTCTGTGGGAGCAGCCTCACTTCTGACACACAGACACAGCCCAGAAGTAGTGGTGTCCACGATGTGCTGAAAGCAGGACCCCCCACACACACACACGGTGAGAGTCCCACACTTCTTTTTGGACACTGCTATGCACGTAGCACACACTAGCCCCAGGAAGATCCCACTGGCAATCCGTATCTTACGACTATTTGGTGAAAGTTTTTAGGATAAAAATAAATAGATAACATCTCTACTATTTTTCCTCCCCTGGGGGGTCGTCTCGTGCCCCTTCGGGGACACCACTGCCCTGAAAAGTCTTAGAATGCTGCCCCGCGGGGCGTGGGTGATCTGTGAGCGCTGGAGAAGTGACTTCCTGTCAGAAACGGTGACGCCGTGATGCTTCATGTTGTCGTTCCCCCGTCTGCTTTCTTCAAGAACTTGTTTTTCCATAGCCACCGTCTTCTAAGCTCTGAACTGAAAGGTCTTACATGTTTTTTAGAGGATGGCACTCCTGTTATCCACGGGTAGGACCATGGAACCATGAGCGAATGTAAGTTTGGAGCTGGAAAGGGACTTGGAGGTCAGCTAGTCCAGATTCCTTCTTGAAGTCACATTAAAAAAGGAACAGACAGGGACCAAGAGGAGTCCAGAACACAGGTGCCACCGGGGAGCCTCTTCCTGGGAGGTCAGAGGAAGCCGAGCCGAGACTTAGGGTTGGTAGGTGAAGAGCCTCCCCTTCTGAGGGGACATTGTGGCTAAAGCTGGTGAGATCAGGTTCCAGCTGGTGAGGTCAGGTTCCAGGAGCTTCAGTAGTTTGGCCCGACTACAAGCAAAGGCTATGCTGGGAAAGGAGCAAGAGAAGAGACTGCAGAGGTTGGTGGGGCCGGACCGTGACGCTCTGGCGACCCTGGTCGTGCTCGGGTGTGTCTGCTCTAAGGTTGGCCACATCTACGGTCCATGTTACGGCGACACTGTCCCCAGCTAAACGTTTGGCCTGGACTTCCCGGTCCCAGGTTTCAAGGCTGTGATGCTCATATTCATGCTCAGCTCTAGTCTGGGAACTCCTGTGGTCCCCAGGGATGCTTTGAGACCCAGAGGAAAGGACAGAGCTGGTTTAGGTTTGAGCGGCAGCTGGGGAACATTTGGAGCCACACCCGGGAGCAAAGGCTTCTGGCACGTTCGGACGCGGAGGCCACCAACAACCCAGCTGCCCCGGCGGCTGCCTTTTCACAAGTCAGGGATGCCGCCTTTCTCTCTGGCTGGCGCCGCTGATCCCCAAAGTCCTGTGCTTCTGACAGCGACTGTCTCGTGTGCAGTGATCCGCATCCTGTCTGGTTCTCTCTAGCTAACTAGTCACCCCCAGATTTCTCCAGCCACTGAATAACAGAGGTCGTGGGAGGGCCTGTTCCTGGTTTGTTTGTTTTTAGAGTGGATTTCAGAGCAGACAAGGGCACTTAATTCAGGTTACGATTGTCAGGCTACATTAAAAATGCAGGCAGCAATGCAGAACACGGCTGGCTCATGTCAGCCAGACATGGCGTGTAACCAGAGGAGGGAAGCACGGACCAGGCCTGTGTTAATGGAAGTCGACGCCAAGTGGCATGGCAGGCTCTGGCTCCTGTTTCTCCTGTCCCCTGCCACCTCCAGCCGGAAGAAGGAAGCTCATAGTTAAGCTAGAAGTGAGAATGGGATGGCTGCCTAATCAGCATTCCTGTGACCTAGACATTGAGTGGCCCACACCTCAGGAGGAGGCCTTCCCTGTAGGAAGATGGTACCTGCCGTGGCATTAGGACCTACACAAAGGCCCCATGAGTGAGAAGGTGGATTTGGTGATTTATTCCTGCCCCACCAATTCTTTGCTGTCTGCTGCAGAGCGGGACCCAGAGGCGGGCAAAGGTGCTGGCACCAGTTGCCCTGCCCCCGCCACCTGGAGGAAAGCTGTGGCCAGCACAGGTGACTGCGATCAAGGGGGCCTAGGAAAGGCCAGTGTGGCTTCATTATATCAGATGCTGTCCAGAGGGAAGGAGTTTTTAATGGGTCTTGTGGAGCTTGTCTTTCTTGTAGCTTCTCACCTGGGCTGGTAAAAACAGTCGAGGTGCGGGCTGGCCCGGGCCCTGTAGCTATTTATTCTGCCTTCTCCCCTGCCGTGCCATCCACCAGCCGAACCGTGAACTGGCTCCCTGCTCCCTGCTGCTGTGTCCATCCTGGAAGGTCGTGACTGTTGTGATTTGGGGCTGGTTTCCCGAATGGGTGGATGGAAGGGACTGTCTAACCATCGATTTGTGTTCTTGCATTTCAGTCGTTCCAAGGAAGTCAAGGACGAGCGTACCTCTTTAACTCAGTGTGAGTGTCTCTGCCTCTTCCTCCATTGTTTGGTGCAAATGTTGAGGGGTGGGGGGGAGTAAAACACTTGATGGTAATTAAACAGCGGACCCCGCCCTCTGTGCCACAATAAAAAACCCGGGGAGTGTTCATTTCCACAAGTGGTAGGCAGTTAGCTTGGGGGAATTTTTTTTGGCACCATCTTGGCTGCTAAAAATAATATATTCACTGTCCCCAGTAGGCACATCAGAGAGCTGTGGTCTCGGCGAGAAGAAGCTGAATGCTTCTGAGCGAGCCCTCAACGTGAGGTCTTACAACCAGGTCTGAGACATGTTGTTGGAGAGGAGAGAGAATGAGCAGAAGACACCAGCCTCTGCTGAGGGGCTCAGGCTGGAAGAGAGGGAGGCCCAGTCAGGGAAGACCCCCCACCCCCCGCAGACGCAGTAGCCTCAGTCACTAACCGGGCTCATCATTTATGGCCCCTTCCCCGGAAAGGAAGGTGAAGCTCCCACAAGCCTGATGAACTGTGAACATGGAAATCTAGCGTGGTCAGCTTGAGATACAGTGTGTGCTCTGCGGAGGAGTAGAGGATATTTGACACCCAGGCCTCAAAGACTAGGCTGTGACGTTGGACATTTCCGGCTGCAGTCAGTCACCAGGAGGCTCTGAGGGCCTGCGCCCGTAGCTGTGGACTTCACCGTGTGCCCATCGTTTTGCCCCCTGGACTCCCCAAATGAAAAGCACTTGTGAGAAAAATTCCACACAAAGTCTCAACCTTCAAGCCTATTTTTAGTAGACGCATTGAATCAGAACTCGCAGACCTGACATTCACTCAGGTGGAGATTTCCACGTGGCTGCCTCTTGGGGGCGGCTGTTGATTTCAGTTATAGAGGATGCCCTTCTTGGCGCTGGCCTCCCTCGAGGCCGCCGGGCTCAGTTAGTGTTTTGCTGGAAGCTCAGCTTGAGCAACCGATGATGAACATGTGACTAACTTCCCTCCCTCTCTCTGTCCCCTGGCACAGAGTTAACGTGGGCTGTGGGCCTGCGGAAGAGCGAGTGTTGCTAACGGGACTGCATGCAGTCGCAGACATTTACTGTGAAAACTGCAAAACCACTCTGGGCTGGAAATATGTAAGTATTGAGCAATCTGGCGCAGAGAGGGCTGGGAAGGGGATGGCTGAGGGCCTCACGTAGGAGCAAGCTCTCTGTGGCCCATGGGACTGGCTTTGACCGGGACTGGAAACCGAGCTCAAAGAGCAGCGCCTGGCACACTCCTCTGTTTGCCACACTCACGCTTCCCTTTCTACTGATGGTCCCCTCTGCCTGCTCCTTCCCGCACACCTGCCCCTGCGACAGACAGGCGGGCAGACACACACACACACACCATCCTTTGCCTTTTGATTTAATAAACAATAGTGATATTAGCACAAAGCATTTCTTGACAGCTGACTACATTCCAGGCATACGTTGCCTTTCTTCACAGCATCCCTAGAGGGTAGGTCCTATTCTAACGCCTATTTTATGAACGAGGAAACCAAGATTTAGGGAGGTTAACAGTGTGTCCAGTGCAGGTGGTGATCTGACTGCAGAGCAGAGGTCATGCTCTTTTTTCTTTATTATTTATTTATGTATTTATTTGTAGAGGGGGGGGAGGGAGGAAGGAAGAGAGGGAGAGAAACATCAATGTGTGGTTGCCTCACATGCACCCCCTACTGCAACCCAGGCATGTGCCCTGACTGGGAATCGAACTGGCGACCCTTTGGTTCACAGCCCACACTCAATTCACTGAGCCACACCAGCCAGGGCGCTTTTTTTTTTTTTTTTTAATTGAATTTATTGAGTGACATTGGTTAATAAAATTACACAGGTTTCAGGTGTGCAATTCTATAATACTTCTCTATATATTGTATTGTGTGCTTACCACCCCAAGTTGAGTCTCTTCATCACTAAGCCCCTGCTCTCCAACACATGTCCCCAGAACACCTCTTAGGTCCTCAGCCCTGTGCTGGGCATCGCCACACGCTGTGAGTTCATGCCTGCCGTCAGATAATAGTCATGGCTGGACTTTCCCAACTGGACGTTCATTCCTTCATTGTTTAACTCAAAAAAATGTTTTTCATATCTTCTTGGTACCTTGGGAAGTGAGCAGTCCTTTGCCAGGGTGGGGGGAGGCACATATGTTCAATGCAAATAGACAGGCTATTGTGGTTGTCATCCTCATTGGCTGATCTTCCTCAAGGCTTTTGTCTGCCTTCTCTGTCACTGCGGGCAAATTGGAAAGTGAGTCTTCCTGGCTCTGGGAGGGTAATGCGTTCCCTGGAAAAGGCTCAGACTCTGTGTCCTGTCAGTTGCCTGGGGTCAGTGTGAGGCTGGCTCACATGACTTGTGTTAAGTGGCTTCGAGAGGAGCTGGCAGAGTGCTATGCCCAGTGGTGTAGCTGTGCTGACTGTCACAAAGGTGCCAGTCCCCAGGCTTTTGATAATGGGTGAGGTGTGTGTAGGGCGGAGCAGGGAGAACAGGGGAAATCTCTGTGCCTTCTGCTCCTTTTGGCTGTGACCCTAAAACTGCTGTACAAACTATGAGGTCTGTTTTTAAAAATGCTGTTGAACAATGGAAGCCAGGCATCAAAGTGTGCTTGCATTTCAGTCAAGTTCCAAAGTAGGCAAATATTAAAAACGGCTGCAGGTGGAGCCTATGGCGGAACAGTACTTACATCTCCCTTGAAACATTCAGGATTAGAAAGGAAGGAACCAAGACAGTGTGCTAAGATTTTCATGATGCTAAGATTTTCTGGGAAAACGTGGCCTTGGCCATTCTTCTCTCACTCCCCTCCCCCGCCCCGTGTGGCCACAGGCCCCCTCTGGGTGGTCTGTGGGCCACAGGGCTGGGTTGATTATCCAGAAATGCTCTGCCCTTCTCTGTTTCCCAACCTTTTGGTAATCTTATTCCGCTCAGGCTGTGCTAGATTACAGACAGAAGGTAAATCTGAGTTGGTTGGCTTTGCTCCTTACTCCAGGTCAAATGAGTCACTCCTCTGACAGCTCTTTTGAAAGCCTTTGTGCTGGATACAAAAGTGAAGAGGGCTAGTCCTCGCCCTCAGGGTGTTTACAGCAGGGGTGGGGGGGGGGCGCACAGGTAAACAGCCCAGCTTGGCAAGTGTGACTTCTGCACAGGACAGGAGAGAAACCTCTCTCTCCCCAAACAGTCATCGGTCACCTCTTGTGGGCCAGGCCCAGGGCTTCGATTTTCTATCCATTACTCCTTCTGACCCTCAGCATAATCCTGTGAAATGCTAATAACTATCCCAACTTTGTAAATGGAAAGCTTATAATTTTGTAAGTTGAAGACAGTTAAGTGGTGCTCCTGATACTAGGCAGCAGGAGTGGAGTTCAGTCTGGGGTGCTGTAGACCCCAAAGTAGCGCTTCGACCCCTGGAGCTCAGGTGTGTCATTTTGCAGTGCCCTGGGACTGTTGTTTTTTCATTTAATAGGGTTACTCTCCCACTTTTCTAGTTTTGTTTTGTCCTCTCCCCACCCTGAACAAACTACTGTGGATCAGCAGGTTTTATTCCTGAACCACGTTCTCTGTTGTATACACCACACACACACACAGCTAGGGGAAATGAAGTGTCAGGGAAATTCTTGCTGAGCCCGCAGCTCTTGTGTGTGCACATGCGTGTGTGTAGGTACTGTTCTTGCGTTCCCTCTTGGTGCCCCTCCCCTCTCCACTATGTGGTATGATTCCTCTCAACAAAAGACTGTAGTCTGAACTCTCCTTCTGCCCCCTGAGACCCCCGAGCCCTAGAACAGAAGGTCCCGTTCACACGGGTGCTGCCCAGAACCTGTCGACAATAGCATTTGGTTACTGACTCACCTGGGGACTCGGGAGGGAGAGCTGGTGGCCGCTGCTTCTCTGCATCGAGCTTAGCCACCTGATGGCTCCGATGATGCACCCAGAGGTCTTCAGGTATCTGCCTGCAGAGAAAATAGCCTTTTGATCTCACATCAGATGAAATAGCCTTTTGATCTCACATCTATGCGGGACTTCTTTCCATGGGGCTCATTATAAGCGGGGAAAGTCCACGGCGCTACAAGTTGAGGATGGTGGGCTGCCAGGTGCTTTGTCCTGAGCTTTCCCGCTGGAGGCCTGGCAGCCAGGTGGGGCTTGAGGGCTGCCAGGCTCTTCGGCCTGGAGTTCTCTGGAGAGAGGCAGAGAAGGAAAAACAGACTTAACTCATCTGACGTAGAAACAGCAAGATAAGAAATGAAAAGAAGACCTACTCTGTCTCACAATACTTTGCTTCTCTCCCTGAGGGCCTTTTCTCTAAACCTAACAAAGTCCAGTTTAAAATTATGACACAGGAACTTTATGGGTACGTCCACAGGGCAGATTTCGGGTTAGGTAGGGAACCAGGTTCCCCCAAGACAAAAGAGATACACACACGTGCATTCACTCAGCAGTGATTGACTGAAGGCCGCTTCCGTGCTGAGCCATCTTCCCTGGCACTAGGGATGCAGCGGTGAACAGAACAGAGGAAGCGTCTGCCTTCTGTGAAGTCCGTGTTGCCGTAGTGGGGGTCGGTGAACAGAATGGATGGGCGAGTTACCATGTGCTGGCAAGGGCTGTGGCGACCAAGCAGCAGAAGAGGGGAGGGGCTGCAGTAGAAGTTAGGGTTCGAAGTAGCTGAGTAGTTGGGAAGGAATTTAACCGAGAAGGGTGACCTTTGGGCAAAGGCTTGAATGAGCAAAGATTCTAAAGAAATCCTGCTGTATTGAGAAAGTTCCTGTGTTGCCCCAGTGCTGGGGTCCTTGGACAGGGACGTAGTGGGTCGAAGTGGCGGGAATCCCCTCAGTGAGTCTGGGCGAAGCTGGTAGCAGACTCCAGGGCCTGTCTTTGGCCCCACCTTTGCTCCGTGCCACGAAAGTCACCGGCTTGTCTCGGGTCATTCAGCGTCCTTTCTCTTCCTTGTGTTTCCTAGGAACACGCCTTTGAAAGCAGCCAGAAGTATAAAGAAGGCAAATACATCATTGAGCTAGCACACATGATCAAGGACAATGGCTGGGACTGACCGGAGCGTGCCCACCCGCCCCGTGTCCGCGTGAACGCTGTGCAACCGAACATTCTACCCAAGCGCGAGGAGTGACTGGACACTTGGTCCCATCGTTTGGGGGCTTGCCCTCTGGGGCACCCTCCCACCCTGACACCGCCTTTCCGGTGCCCGGCCTCCAAACCGCTGTCTCTCTGTCTCTTTGCTTTGTATCTGTTTGTGAGTTGATCCTGGCTTCTCTCTCTGTTCTAGTGTTGGCTGAAAACAAAACAACAGAAAGAACAGATGCCTGACCGCGTGGCGGCAGCCCACCTTGATAAGGGCCCAGGGCCCACGCAAAAGCTGCCCGATGGCCTCCTGTCGGGGGAGCAGTGCACCGCACGGGGGTGTGAGGCGGAGGGGAAGGGAGGGACCTCGAGGGTTCCGGGGGTGGGCAGGGGATGGGAGGGGAGAAGCAGGGACAGAATTGTGCTACTCCTGGAGACCTGGTAACTTAGGCTTGAAATAACCAACTTGTCTAAAAGGACAAAGAGAAAAAAATACCTCATGACCGCATTCTCTCTGATCAGAAGCTTCTGTTCCTGCACCAAATGTGCCAGGTTAGCATGCGACACCAGAAACGACCCTAATTCGAGCGGGTGGGGCAGCAGCCTGGCTCTCCTGGGCCAAGCTGGGGGTGTCTTAGCAGCAGTGAGTGACTCGGGGGAAAAGCCCAGATGGGTTTTGATGACTCTGAAGTCCCACGGCTGCTCTGGGTAAGCAGCCTTTTCCTCTTCAGCCGCCGTAGGTGAGAGGAGAGGGAACTGCCATTTGCAGTGGGTGCAGCATCCAAACATCCCGAAGGCTTGGTCCAGGAACCAAGTCAAGTCAGTCATTGAGCAGAAGAGGGAGCACAGAGGGCTGCAGTTTGGGAGCTCCTGCAGAAATGGCTCAGCTGTTGGGCCAGGGAAAAAACGAAGTAAAACCAATTAGCATCTCTAACCCTTTTTTCCTGACCTTCAATAAGAGAGGAGTGTGGTGGCGAGGAAGGGGGTGGGGCGGGGCGATGCTGGGAGTAGTTTAGATTTGAACCACAGCAGGTGAGGTGCGTCTTTCGTCTTTGGTGTGCAGTGGCTTCAGTGAGATCGGCAGTTCTTTGTACGTAGAGTTTGGGTGTTTTTCTCCAGTTCTATCATTGTAGGTTGTGGAAAACAAAGTCCCAAGGCTTTGAGCTTAGTGGTGGCTTGGCTGGTAGATTCCTCATGCCCCTAGCTGTTCCTCCTTGGACTTGAATGTTTTGTGTGGAAAGAAAACAGTCAGGGATGTCCAGCAGTGGGGATGGCTTAGATTTGATGTCAAACGTCAAGTTACAAATTTTAATACTATCCCCTGCTCCTCACCTCCCTATCCAAAGTTCGTTGTACTAGGGGAAGTGGAGAACCAATCCCTGCAAGGTTCCTGAGAGGGGGAGGAGTTTGTTACATCCAATCAACACTGTGAAGTCCATTCTACAGCAATTCAGCCAGTACACGGTGCATGACCGAAACTCATCTAGCTGAGTTAATTTCATTGCTTAGACTGAAAATATTATTGTTCAGATATGTGTAGGGTATGTCAGGAGATTCTCAGTGTCTCATTGTCCAAGCAGGCTGATCCTAGAGGAATATTCATCATAAAAGTCACAAAAGAATGTGCTCACAGAGACAGGAATCTATAAATTTGATTAACCAAGATTCAAGCCGCCAATCCAGGACATTTTCAGAATTGAACCAAATTCCCACAGGGAATGAGTCTGCGGTGGACATGACTTTTCATGTCTCTGTGAGCTGCTCACCAAATGGGGGTACCTGTGGTGGGCATGGCCTGCCCTGGCAGAGGTGGACAACAGGACTGGCAGGACGCAGGTGGCTCCTGGCTCAGCAGTTGACTGCCTCTGTAAGACAGAAGGAGTCTTAGACATGGAATTCTGTTCCCAAAGGCTTCTGGCCCATGTCGTTCGGTGCTTTGGTAGCCCTGGGAGATTTTGTTCTCCCCACAATACTGAAAAGCAGACTGAAGTTCAGAAAAAATGGCGTGTTTCTGCTCCCAGAGAAATACTTCCTCTGGTTCCCAGGCACTTCCAGGCCCAAGATCTCAAAAAAAAAAGCAACAACAACCTGTTTTTTCAACTTTCACATTCCTCAGCTGGCTTGCCAGCTCAGAAATCATAGATTCCCCTGCACCCGCCCCCCCCAGCAGAAGGTGGTGGCCTTCATGTATGGGTTTTGATTGGCCCCTTTGCTCAGGGAATGCCCTGGCTATTGCTACTCCTTCCCATAAAAAGAAAATGGGGGCTAAGCGTGGGTAGGTGTTTTGTCTTTGAAAGTAAAAATGGAGTATGATGACATGGAAACCAGATGCGGGGCCGTTGGGCGGGGAGACCCGTGTGTGACCATTCTTCCTTGGGGCTGTGGCCTCTGACTGCAGATCAGAGCAGGCTCCAGTGGGACCCTGGTTTGGGTTTTTTCAGCTACTATCTGTTGAGCATCCAGTGGGTGGATGGTGCCGTACTTGGTGTAAGAGATCTGAGTAAGGGGTTGGTTTTCCCCTAACTCCAGAACAACAAAAGCCCGGACCATTAGGCTTTCCCTTTGTGTCGATGAAACCAAAAGTGCTTCTTAAACCTTGAGCTCCATCCATGGCTTGTCTATCTGACGTCACAGTATCGGAGAGGCCGCAGCCGAGCAATGGAGATGCATCAGCTGATGGCCTCTGTCAGTTCATTCTTTAATTTTCCTCACCAAATTATTGACTCAGAGCATAACCAAAGACCTCATCCACTCACCCCTGGTAGGTTCAGGGAAGTCGAGTTCGATATAAAGCTCGGGTGGGGCTGAGGGAGGAGGGGAGGGGAAAGGGAGAAAGGGAAAGGCACGGAGCTCTATACCTCAGCCAGCAGCTGCCTTCATGTTCAGCTGAAGTCCAGCCGCGGACCCTCTAATTCCATCTCCCCTGTGCCATCTTTGCTCAGATGGCCTTGGTGGCCCTGGATGACTCCCCACCCCCCCCCATCCCACCCCTGATATTCGTCTCAGGCTGCTCATAGGCTGATTTGACATGAATCAAATTCAGCCAGAGTTGATGGTCACAGGTAGTCAGCTGGGCCTGGCCGAGCGCCGTCCTAACCGTGTGGCGGTGCGAGCCTGGAGACAGGAGTGAGAAAATCTGGGCTGGTGGGTCAGTGTGGGGAAAAAGAGGTAGCCCCTTTGGAACAGGATTTTCAAGTGGATATATATAAAAGAAACAGTTGCTTGTGAAATATACTTTTGTAAATAATATTTAATTTTTTAAATAATATATTTGGTGCTGTTTTCTCAGATCCCCTGAGAGCACTTTTTATTTTCATTTTTAAATTTTACGGTTTCCTCTGCATTTCTTGAAGTATATTTTAAGGGAAACAGTGATCACCAATGTATTGTTTTGTTTTGTTTTGTTTTTAAAAAAGACATCTCTCTCACATTGGAGGCCATGAAGCTGTGCCTCCTTGTGTTTCCCCCAATGGAATGAACTCTACAGTACGTTACCAGGTTGAGAATCGAACTATTTTCTTGCACCAGTATTGGCTAGAAAAGAAAATAAACATAATCAAATAAATTTAGTAACAACTTAGAGTGAAACAAATTGGAAAATGGGAATCTTGTTTTTAAGTGTGTGTGTGTGTATGTGTGTGTGTGTGTGTGTGTAAAAAGCACTTTGGACTGTGCCTCCCCGTTTCTTTCTTATTGGGGACACTGTACCTATAGTTTACACCTTGGGCACATAAGGTTTTCTTCCTTCTCTCTGGTGGCGGGTTTCTTTTTGAGTGGACCAACAACAGCACAGCCACGAGGTCTTGTTTCCCTGAGCACGGAGCTGTTGCCGGTTTATTCCTTTTTCTTTCTTTGTGCACGCAACTTTTACAGACCGTAAAGGAAATCCGTTGTTTGTGAAGATCTGGCAGAGTTATCTGTTGAGATGTGAGTGTGTTCATCACGGAACCCGGGGCTCCAGCTGCTGTCGAAGCCACATCATGTTAAAACATTGACTGGTTTGGGTGGAAAGATCGGTAATGAAATCATGCACATACCTTGTTGGTAAACGGCTTTTTAATTTGTTTTTTTTAAGGTCAGTTTGCCTCAGGTTCAGGAAGAGGCTGAGAAATCAAATCTCGAACACAATCAACTTACGTATTTTTTAAAAATTCTGCCTCAAATGAGAAATCATGCTAACGGTCTGGGTGGAGGGAAGAGATGTTTAATTTTTTGAACTGAAGTGCAGTCATGAAATCTGCCAGTAGTGAAAGGTAGAGCCAAGAAGCAAGCTCTTACCATTTTACCAAATTCTATCTGCCCGTATGTTTTTGTATAACATTTCAGTGGAAGTGAGAATTCGCTTTTCCAACCTGCAGAGACTATCTTTAAATACAGACTGTTTATGCTTGTGTTTACAGACTATTGGTTGGGTTTGGGTTTGGTTACTTTCTTTCCTTTGTTTATCTTTGTTGTTGTTGGCATTTTTCAGGTCACTTTGCTTTAATAACAAAGATCATAATTTTCTAGTAATTTGTCTTCACTCTCTCCTGTATTTGTACATAGTGATTCAGTATTAGACAAAAGTGCATCGTTTCTGTCATATTCCCAATCTGTGTTGGTGCTCATTTGAGAAAATAAAGTTTTCAAATATCGATTCTTTGGAGGGCTCGTCTGCCTTAATTTGACCCAGCCAGTTTTAGCGTGACATTTAATAAAGCCTGCGGGAGGCTTTATTTCTGTAACCCCATTCACAGATCTATCAACTGAGGCCCCGGGGGCATTATTTTCTCCAAGGACAGTCGGCCAATTAATGAATAAAAATCCGGTCTCCTGCTGATCTACAAATGCGGGTCCTGGCTTTCGATATGAGAAATGCATGAATGACCTTCATCATTTCTGTTTACCAAGCCCCATAATTCTCAGCTCTTCTGTTAATACCGGTTTCTTTGAAGATTGGAATGCATTAGGTAAGGGGGAGAAAAGAAAAGAATTAGGTCAAAAAGAGGGTAACATCATCTCTGAATAACTGACAAAGGGAGATGAATACTCAACAGTTAGAACACGTGGAAAACCACTCATTCAACAAATGAGTTACAAACATCTATTACTCGTTTCCAGGCACAGGGTGAGGCAGTTCAACTGTCCCAATAAGTCAGCTGTTTCTGTCTTCCGAGCACCTTCCCTGCGGTCAACAGTAGGCACTCTCGGCCTGGCGCGGCCGCTGTAAGTACGGCTTTGTACTCTGGTGCCCTTTCAACATTTTGGTCGACACATCATCAGTTTATACTGTATTTTAAAGTGCTTTGCCCAAAACTTGCCTCCATAACTTAGGGAGTTCCCACCTTGCACAGGCAACCTACAGCACCAAGAAAGAATGAAAACCATGCACGTGTGTGTATGTGTTCGTGTGTTTTCTCATCAGTGATACTATTTTAAAAGCCAATTCTCTATAAAATAGGAAATCCCTTCTCTGCTTCCCATGAATTTTCACCTACCCATCGGCGCCCAGCTATAGTTGACTTCTCTTTGTCCTTGAGTGCATTATGTTCCTGTGACCTGCTTTGCTTCAGTGGATGTGCCTGCTATCCTGTCATTCTTGTTTGCCTTTGGCAGATGGGGAGGAGAGGGAAGATAGCATGTGCAGGAGACACTCAGTCTCCTGGGTCTGCCCCCTTCCAAGCTCTCAGCCCCGACAGTGGCTATCAGTGGCTGTCTGGGAGATCAAGCTGGAGAAAGCGAGAGGACACTAGCGTTCCTTGAGTGCCTGGTTTGTGCCAGCCCCTGTGCTTTGCCTGCGTGACCTCTCTTAGGAACCTTGCAGCAAGGTGCCTCCTCACATCATCCTCAGAGTCCTCACCACCCCGTGGGAAAGCTGATTTGAAATTAAATATTGACTATTCCCATTTTATAGATGATGAAATCGAGGTTTTGCAAGGTTTCTTGGCTAGCAGCAGGGTCAGAAAACAGCCTAACTGCTCATATCCCTGTGTTCTTTCCCTGTAGCATGTTCCAAACTTCATCTTCCTTCTGCCTCCAGCCTTCTTAATTCCATTGTGGCCTCAGACGACACTTTCCCATGTGACTGCTTAATAAGTAAGGGCTCAGGCAATGAAAATGAGAAAATGAATGTAAACACGGCCACAAAGGTCAATGCCACACGAAAAAATATTGTATAATCCATAGCTGAATATAAGCTGGGCTTTGTTGTTTTTTAATACTCTGTGTAATGGATTACATATGTAATCCTTGGCCCCTCGATCAATAGTGGGAACTTAATGTGGTTTGGTGAACATTGAATTAATGTGGATGGTAGAGAATTAACAGCTTTAAACATTCTGTTCAATGTGTTAGAATCCCTATGAGGAGAATGGAGATGAGGTTAGCATAAATGTTTTCTTCGTGAGGTAAATGGTTACACCATGAGCCATCAAGTGATTGTTCTCATTTATTTTTGACATAATTTGGCCTCTGTCTAGTCAGGAAACTAACCCCAGGGGGCAGAAATTCAGTGGTACTAATTGCACAGAGTGGGGGAACAAAGGGCCACACAGGGCCCCCTCCCTGCCATTGGCCAAATATCAGCCACATCAGCCTCGACCCTCACAGGCAGCTGTTTCCTGCAGAAGCAATTGCATAAATCCTTTTATCTGGTCCCAATAAAAGGGCTCACGTCCCCGAGCCTGGAGCAGGGCAAGCTCCTGGAGTTGGGGCACCTGACCTCAAACACTTGTTTCCCTTAGTAAAAAAGGAACTGTATGGAAAGGGTTCAGCTCAGTCAGTACCTGGTGTGTTGTAAGTCAATAATAAATTAACTGTTGTTACAACAGATTCTCAAGTCTGTTTTGAATTGGGAGTGAGATAAAGAGGACTATTGTGTTGCTCTTTATGTGCAGTAGATGTTTAATTTCTCACCATTCGGATGAAGCAAATGTCCCCATAGTACAGAGGAGAAACGGGGCTCAGAGAGTGTAACTAACATGCCGGTGAAAGAGCTGGGGTTTCCTTTTAACTCTTGTTCTGATTCTGAAGCCTACACCCTGTCTGTGGCCCTGGCTCGCCGCTCAGGAAACAGGAATAACTACCAAATAGGAAACTTTCTGGCAGATCTAAGCACACACCCAAAACTTCATGGCTATTTTGTTCTCTTACGTTTAATTCTTTTTTCACAAAATGAAAATCCTGGCCTTTCCAGTGGAAGCTTAGAACTGAGACAAGAGTTGCATTGTGGTAAACCTTTCTTTGATGAGGATTTGGGGCCTGTTGATTTTCTATTTCTTAGAAGGGGAAAAACGTGCTGATTTCCATTGTCGAGACTGCTTGAAAAGATAAAAATCCAAAAACTTGCTCACGCAGAAGTGACTAAAGTATCCTAACATATGACAACTCCACGGGGCCGTTCGGGACCAACTCTCCAGACCAGCTTAGAACAAGCCAAGGATTGAAAGTCGATGTCACATGAAGATACTTCTAATTCCCAAGTGATATGGGATCATTTTAATGAGAGTCAGACTTGCTAGAGATGCTGAATTTTTCAAGGCATTAGCAAATTATTTCAAATCTCCAACAGAACTATCGAGTTGTATTTATTTAAAATTAAAGTCATGTTAATGATTTATCCCAAGATCAACCAAGAGCAGGGTCAAGTAGAAGGGAGGTTGGCTCTAGTGTTGGACAGATGGGGACTTGAAGCCTGATTGCAAGCTTGTACATGATCACTTCGAGGAAGTCACGGCAATTCTCAGGACCAGTTCCCATCAGCTGTAAAAATGCACAAGTTACTGTGAGGCTCATAGAACGGCCACAAAGTGCCCAGCACATGCGCAGATCAAGTAAGCTTTAGGAAATGTCACTGCGTTTTTTTTACTGAGTGACAGGAACTCACTGTGATGGGCACTGCTAGCACACAGGATATTCCAGGACCTAACATTCATCCTTCTAACCTACCTCTGTAAAGGAGACTTAGGAAACCAGCTCTTGGTCATGGGCCAGGTAAGTAACAGAACTGGAAGTGAAACCCACAGCACCTCGGCCATCAAGCCAGGTGTCCCCGTTACCTGGCACCACATAACCTGCTTCTACTTCTAGGGGAGAGTGTACACATTTATGAGGGAAAAAATGAACAAGAAGGGCATCAGCTGGAAAAAATCCTGAATTTTAGGATCCTGCTTGAAATGTTTATACTAGCATTGTTGGTGGTCTTCAATAAAGCAAAATTGGCTCATTATCTTTGCATCCTGGTCTGACGTGCAGGCAGCACATGGGAGAGGAAGCCAAACGCTCTCAGAGTTGTTCACATCCCCGGCCTTCCCTGGACTGCTTGCCTCCAATTCCAAGCCACTTCTCCAGAGCCAGACCACGCCAGCACAGCGAACAAGCGATCGAGCCAGGGATACTTTATTTATGGCTTTAATAATGGAGTCTCTTGGGAAATTTTTGGTTTCCCATTCCCAGAAGCAAAAATGCATCTACAGAATGTTCTTGAAATTTATTACTTGTTTATGCTTTTTTCCTGGGACATGCTTTGAGCCACCTTGATAGAGTTTAAGATGTTCCTTCACAAAAGTAGGATAATCTGAGTTGTCACTCGTTTGGCTAACACGTTCCACACCAAGCCAGCAGTATCGGGAATGGAGAATACAGGTCAGTAACGCTGCTGATCATAATATAAGCATAATCCTATGTTGAATGTGCCACGTTTATTACCCAAGCTGCCACTAACCCAACAGGAGTTTGTTTTGTCTTTGTCTGGTCCCCAGTCCCTTATTTCCACGGTCATTGGAAAATAGCACCCACGTGTGCTAAAGGCACTCTGACTTGAAGTTGTTTCCATGGTGACGAGACATGCCCAAAGTTCACGTTTCATTTCGTTTTCTACTTCAGTGATATTATACAGAAATGGCACCATCTGAGGGGAGGGGATTGACAGGGAACGCCACTGACCTTCCGGAGCCCAGCTGTGGGAGTGACCTCTGGGAGTTTCTGCTCAGCCAGAGGGAGTGGGAGTTTATTGCAAAGAAAAGGTCAGAATTGCCACAGAGATCACTGGTCTGGACCTGTTGTGTCCAGTGCATCCAACATTTCGTCTTGCCTTAGGTAGACCTAGGTTTCGCCCGAGGGAGGCTTTCCTGGAAAAGCAATGCCATAAAGCAGGCGGAGTTCGGAATGAGGATGACTGTAAACTCCTTTCCGCCCGTGGCAGGTGGGGATGAAAAACAGACTTCCAGGCCCTGGCTGGAGGGGCCAGTTGGTGGGGCATTGTCCTGCAAACTCAAGGGTCACCAGTTCAATTTGGGTCAGGGCACATGCCTGGGTCATGAGTTCGTCCCCCATCAGGGTGTATAGGCAATGCCACCCATCACTGTTTCTCCTTGTAGATGTTTCTCTTCCTCTCCTTCTCCCTCCGTTCCCCTCTCTAAAAAAATAATAACAGTTAAAGAATTAGATTTCCAGGCTCTAGTTAGCTGTGTGACATTGGATAGGTCTGTGACGTTGTGAGGTTCAGCTGACTTGAACTGTGAAGAGGCTCGTAAGGACTAAGTTGAGTGCCCAGGTGAGCCCTGGCCCTCTGGGGCTCTCTGTTCAGTGTTGCTTCAGTAGTGGCAAAGGCAAGGCATGGAGGTAGTTACTGCAAGGGGAAAAATGCACAGGTCACTAGACAAACCCTAGGATTATTAGTGGGATGCGTTACAACTATCCTTTTTCTTTGCATGCACTTTCTGAACATGTTTTATTTTACATTTCCTTCCAGGGAATTTGGCAAATTGTAAATAGCTCACAGAACAATAATTTACATATTCTTTCAAAAAGTCTTTAAGAGCCAGGAGCCCAGCTGTATGCTAGGGATAAGCAGACAAGGTGGCTGCCCTCAGGGAGGTTTCTCAATCCCCTCGGGGAGTGCTTGTTTCATGGGCGTGGGTGGCTTCCCAGAAAGAAAGGTCAGGTCAGTACAGCAGCAACTGATCTGGACTAGAAGGTATAGTTCTAGAAGGCTTCCTGGGGCCCCTTGCTGCCCTTCGTCCTCTGGGTCCCCTTAGCGTTTGTGTCAGGTCTCTGTCGTGGTACTTTCCAGGTCTGTTGCCTTTCCCAGGACTCCTTTCAGGGCAGGGGCCCAGACCCTTTAAAGCCGGCCAGATGAGCAGCTCAGTGGATGTTTGATGAACTCTTTTATTTTTTTTAATTATTATTATTTTTTTTAGAGAGGGGAAGGTAGGGAGAAAAAGAGGGAAAAGAACATCAATGTGAGAAAGAAACATATCGGTTTCTCTCATATGTGCCCCAACTGGGGACTGAATCCACAACCCATGTGCCCTGACCAGGGATTGAACCAGTGACCTTTCACTTTGCAGGATGATGCCCAACCAAGCCATGCCAGCCAGGGCTTTGATGAACTCTTTAACAGTTAGTAGTCGAATGGTTTTGTTCAGTCCAACCTAAGTACAAGTGGTGGGGAGCCCAGGGTGGCTGGCAGTCACTCATGTCATAGCAAGGAGGAGCATTTTTCCACATGGTGTGTGTTGGATAGAGATCTGAGCGAAGTCTTGGAAGGCACAAACGTGAGTCATTTCAACTGGCTGGTCAGAGGGTGATGTGCTATCTGCTGCCCAAGAAAAGACTGTACCAGTATGGCCGGAAGCAATGTATGGGCTCATTCAGTTGCAGGCTGAGCAACTGGTGAACGTGGACTCTTATCTTTTCTGTGGGACCGCTCCAGGTTCAGCCTCTTCATCTTCAGGCCTCGCTAATCCGATCATTTCCTCTTCCTCTCTCTTCCCTAATCTCTTTAGTCTAGGCAATCCCTTGCAAGTGAGGGATGGAGGTGGAAAAAGCTTGCTTTCATTGATGGTATTTTCTAGTAAATACTTTGCTCTTACCTAGGGAGTTCATTTTTTACTCTTGATGGCCTAGGATTTTAAAACTCAAAAGCCAAAGAAATACAAATATTTTTAAGTTGGATATATAATTTATAGATAATAAAACTCACACTTGTACAGTTCTGTGAGGTCTGACAAATGCATGTAGTCACATAACTAATCAAGATAATAGAATATTTCCATCACCTCAGAAAGCTCCTTCATGTCCCTTTTATAGTGAACCCCCTTGCCCATCCCCAACCACAGCAACCACTGATCTGTTTTCTGTTCCCGTAGTTTTTCCTTTTCCAGAATGCCATATGCTATGTAGCCTTTTGAGTCAGGCTTCTTCATCATGTTCTAGCGTAATGCTTCAGAGATTCATCCATGCTGTTGCAAAAGTCAGTGGGTGATTCTTCTTATCGTTGAATAATATTCCATCATATGGACATACGGAAATACAAGTGACCAGTGGATGGTCATTTGTGTTGCTTCCAGTTTCAGGCTATCATGAAAAAGCCACCACAAACATTTGTGGACAGATTTGTATGTATTTGTATATATTGTATGTGTGTGTATATTTTGACTTCTCTTGGGTGAATTACTAAAAGTGAGATCGCTGGGTCGTAGGGCCAAAGTAGTTGTGCCATTTTGCATCCCTCAGTGCGAGAGAGTTCCAGTTGCTCCACAGCCTTGTCAGCACTTTGGATTGTCTGTCTACCTGCCTGTTTGTCAGTTTAGTTGTTCTGATATATGTGGATACTCATTTTTTCTTCCTGATTTCTACTGCCACATCCTTCTCTTGGGATAATTATACAGAAAATCCTATCTGACCAGACAAGGTGAAGAGCCAAGAGGAAATTTAAGAGTGACTTGACATAATAAGCAAAAATGCCTTTTGCTTCATAAGAAAACAAGAAGACAAGAATGGAAAATGGAGAAGTGGGAGGGCAGGCAGGAGTTGGGAAGAGGGCCCCTGGTGTAGGGTCTCATCATCTTCCCAGTGCGACTGATTCCTTTTGTCATCCGTCTAGGTAGGAAGCATGCACTTTGGCCAAGTTTTCTGATTAATACTTTTGGAAAAATCCACTTTGCTCTTGGCATAGGTTATGAAAATGACCTGTTTTTGTTGAATCCTGTTTTCTAACCTGGTCTCCCTTAAACCAGAAATGCCAGGGATGATAACATTGCTAAAATAGCCCCATGTGAAATCATTACACAGAATTGCACATTCAGAGGAAAACCTCACCCCTTGACCCAGAATCATGTTTTTTCGTAGTTCTTCAGTAAGTAATTTGACATGCAGAGTCTTTGAGTCCTGTTGGGGAATCATCTTACTCTTTTTCTCGTCCGTCACTCCCCGTTCACTTCACTGGCACACGTTTGCTGGATAATCTTGCAATTTATAATCTTGGCCATTTGGTTCAAGGTTCTGTCGAGACGATTATGACCTCTAAAAGAGGCTGCTTGAATCGAGACCTAGAAAAGTCAGCCCTGGCCCGGCAGCTCAGTTGGTTGGAGCATCTTCCCGATGCACCAGGGCTGTGGGTTCGATCCCCAGTCAGGGTACATACAAGAATCAACCAATGAATGCATCAATAAGTGGAACACCAAATCTCCCTCTCTCGCAAAAATCAATTTTTGTAAATGTAGAAAAATTCGGTCTGAAATAAAGAATACAACCTCCCCCCTTCTTGTGCATGAGAATTGAAAGGAAGGCAGGCCTTTCAGCTATGCATGGACCACACACGGAGGGCTCTGTTTACCCAGAGTTGCTTCTTATACACCTCTCTGCAGCCAACAGAAGGAACACACCCTGCAGCCTACCCTGAGAGTCTGTATGTCCCACTTCTTTTCCTACAAGGAGAAATTGCTGCTCGTAATCCTAAACTACCTATACCAATCACCTCTCTTTTACCAAATGCAAGGGAGAACGCGGGACCAGAGGGGTGAACATTTTGAAGAATTCAGGTAACTTGCAGACTGGTTGGCAATGCTTACCTTTGGTTTCTAGGCAATAAACCGTGACTCATAAGCAAAAGGCTGAGCCTGGTTTCAGCCATTATCTGCATCCATATTCCCCAAGGCCCTGTATCCAGGGCAAATACTATGGCAATGGCAGAGCCTGCTGAAATTGAGCATCCATGTTTGAGACCCAGACTCCAGATATTTGGTTTGCAAAGTGGTGGTGACACAATGAGGTCAAGTGAAGCGGTCAGGAAAATCGCTGTTTACAAGTCCGTACACACAGGGCACTAGCTCTGTGCCAGCACCAAATGCTCCGCATGTTCTTTTCACATTAACCTTCGCATCGGCCCCTAAAGTAGGTGCTACGATCAACCCCGTTTCACGGTAATGAAAACTGAGGCTTAGTGAGATAGTGACTTCCTAAGGGCCCACAGCGAGCTAGGTGGTAGGGCCGAGTTTTCAAACGCAGGTCATGTGTCTGGAGTCTTCGTTCTGAACCACTGTATATATTGTACTTACAACTGGGGCCCCATCGCAACAAAAACCCCTGGGTAGGTAAGTGTGACCGTGGGAAAATGCGAGGACAAAATGTTTCCCAGATTCCGAAATCTACCTCAAAAAAACATATTTATTTCAACAAGCTGCTCATTCAACAGAGATGCACGGACACGTACGGGTGCTGGGAGTGCAAGAGTAACGAGGTCAGGACGGCTGCCGCCCTCACGGACCTGACAATCTTAGAGAGAGAGATGACTGGTAAAGAGAGAATTAAAATGTAAAAAAGTGATGTGTTTCATCAGAGGTAGGACGGGCGATGCCAAAAAGGAGGAAGCGGTGCCTAAATCTCACTGTGAAAGTGAGAAGGTTTCACAGAGGAGGCATCCCAGGGGCTGAGTCTCAGAAAATAAAGAGTGATCTCTGAACGGATAAGGTGCCTGCACACGCTTGCGGGTATGTGTGCACGTGCGCACACGTGCTCATGCATATGGCGTGGGGGTGTTGCCAGCAGAGAAAAGGAAGAAGCATTCCGGGCTCAGCAACAGCTCAGCCCCGGTATTCACACCTGAGACAGCACGTCTGGTAATGCCTGGAACACAGGGCTCGTGGCAGACAGCAGGAGAGGGGGAATGAGGCTGCTCAAGGAAGCCAGGGCCAGGTCTTGAAGGGACTTGTAGGGAGTTTAGGTTTCATTCCCAGGCAACAAGAAGCCATTAAAGGAGTCTGAGCGGAAGCATGACATGGTCAGATGGACATCAAGTTCCAACTTGGCCAATTATGGTAGGAAACAGGCTAGATGATGGCAGGGAGGTAATTTAGAAGATGTCACAGTACTGTAGATGAGAGAAAACAAAGTGCCTGACCAAGGACTGTGTCCATGGGAACGGAGAGGAAGAGACTAATCAGAGAATGATTAACGAGATGGAATCCCCGGGATCTGAGGACTGTTCCACCAAGAGGTAGCTCAGTGGTTAACCGCGCAGGCTGAGGTTCCAGACTGCGCTGGTTCCGGTGACCAGCAGTGTGACCTGGCCAAGCGACTTCATCCCTCGGCCTCAGCCTCCTCACATAAATGAAGATGACAACTACTCAGGTCACAGGGTTGTGGTAAAGATCCAGTGAGACCCATGTGCCTAGAACAGTATCTGGTACCTTAAGTGCTCAACACATGTTCTGTCTATGTCATTTCAGTGAGTGAAGAGGATTGAGCTAGACCAGGTCCTGGGTCCTTACCTGCGTCTCCATGTCGCCATGAACTAGGTGCACAGTGCTCACCTTGAGAAGGCTGCAGTTGAGTAGAGCACCTTCGAAAAACATCGTGCAACCGACCCTAGTAGACTGCGATTAAGATTTGATGTACTTGTTTAGCGGTAGGAATAATAAACGAGACTCCTGAGTACCTCCAGGTTCTGGGCTGCCTGACTTACAGAAATATTTTCGGCCTTTGTTTTGATCAAAGTTCTCAAAAGATGTTTTGCAAACATCAAAAATATTTCATGTGATCCTAAGGCTCTTAAAGTAATCCCAGATCACTGGGAAAAAAAAATGCTAGGAAATGCTTCCTGGAAAGATAATTTTTTCAAATTTCTAAGCTTTTAAAAATGTAACAAAGCTTTCTAGAACTTTCTATGAATACATAGAAGTGAATTCTATCCCCTCTGAATTCCTGGGAATAACCCTAGTGGGGATTCATGTTTGGCTCTTCTAATTTTTTCCTTTCAGGCATAGACCTTTCCAGTTTGAAAATCTGCCCCTTACAGAGAGCTACTTTGGTACAAATGATTTTCAGCCTGTGGTGCTCCCTCCTACCAATTAATCCATTCATCCATCCTTTGATCCATCTGTCTACCCATCCACCCATCCATCTACCCATGCAGACTATTCGATTGTGTGGTACAGTGGTGAAGAGCGTAGGGTTTGGAGCCAGGCACACCACTTTATCACTGAATAGCTGTGAGATTTTTGAGGCTCTCATATAACCTCTCTGAATCCAACTCCCTATTTGTAAAATAGAGATTCCAACAAGTATCTCCCCACAGTTCTCTTGTGAGGATTAAACGAGGGAGAATATAAAGCGTGGAGCTAGCGCTGTGCACGTATGAAACACTCGGTTCCTGGTAGCTGATTTCATTACTCGGCAAGCCAGGGGCTGAGCCAGACACTGAGCATGCAGGGGTGCACAAGGGGGTGGGTGGGGGCCCTGCTCTCATGGCACTTGCGGTTCAGAGGACGAGAAAGACGTGGAATAAATAATCCCTCCCAAATAATCTCGTCTATTAAACAGCACTAGTATTCTCCCAGTTTAGTAGGTTGAAGAATCTAGAAGTCAGCTCTGACTCCTCTCTTTCTATCACCCCCGCCCCATGTCTAACCCACAGACAATTCTTGTTAGCTCTACCCTCGAGGTATATAACAAGCCTGGCCAGTTTCCACCACCTCCAATGCTACGGCCTGGTTCAAGCCACCCTCTACCCTTGCCTGGACTCCTTCCTTTTGCTTGTGCCACTTACAGCCCATTTCCGAAGAACTGCAGGGATATTTTCAAAGCATAAATCAGACATTGCTGGGCTTCAGCTCAAAATGCTGCAATTAGAATAAAATTCAACCTTCAAGGCTTATATACTCTGCCACCTGCAGCTTCACTACCCACAGCCACAGGGAAATTATTTCTGTGCCTTGAACACATCAAGCCTGTTTCTGCCCAGAGGCTTTGCACTCAGGTCCCTGCTGCTTAGGATGCTATTTCTGCTCCTCCCTTGTCTGGCGCCTTCTCATCCATCAGGTCTCCTTGGAGAGGACTTCCCTGGCCACCCTACCTCATTAACCGCCCCCCCCCCCCCGCCCACCATCGCTTTCTACACTCTTACCTTGTTTTATTTTCTTCATATCATTTTTCTTTCTTTAAAAAAATTTTTATTGATTGATTTTTGAGAGAGAGAAGAAGGGAGAGAGAGAGAGAGAGAGAGAGAGAAACATCAATTTGCTGTTCCATTTATTTATGCATTCATTGGTTGATTCTTGTATGTGCCTTGACCAGGAATCAAACCCACAACCTTGGTGTATTGGGATGATGCTCTAACCAGTTGAACAACACAGCCAGGAATCTTCCTTTTTTCTTTCTGTACCCTCTCTTCCCTCTTTATCTCCTCGCCTTCTCTTCCCTCTCTCTCTTTTATGTGCCCTTTATAGTAGTCAGCACATAGTAGGTGCTCCATAAATATTTTGAATTGAGGATTGCATGAGTGACATAGATACAATGAAGTGCATGTGACCCTGGGAGCAGGACCACTGGGGCAGTGTTGGTGACAGCTGCCCAGCTGTGTGTTAGAAAAGATTTCCATCTGTCTGAGATTCAAATTCAGTCATGTCTGAGAGCAAGAACTTGGACTAGAGTGTTCTCAGGATTCTTTCCAATCTGAGATGCTGGGATCCATGCCCTTTACCACGTCCTGAAGTGTCCTTCTTTCACCTGGTTCTTAGCAATACACAGATTACAGAGCTACTGTAGCCCAATAGAGAGTGCTATGTAGACCTGGCCAGCATTCTTTACAGAGCAGTCAGTCGCCTTCCCGAGTGGCACTGCCAAAATTCTAGTCAGGTTATTTTATAGCTGATGCAACAACAAAGACTCCCATTTGTGGGGCATCTACTACATTCCCTCCTCTTGGCTAATTCTCACACAAACTCTGCAGACTAGGTATTACCCTCCTCCTCATCTTGCATACAAGGAACCCGAGGCCCAGAAAAGACTCTTGACTTGCCCAAGGTCACAAAGCTGGGGAAGGTGGGAGCTGTGATTCAGTCCAGGTCTGTCTGTCTCCAGCGCCTGGGCTGGTTCCAGACAGTCTAGAGAGCCAGCTCCTTAAAGCAGGGGTGGATGGCACTGATAGCAACCTAACTAATGCTAATTTAGAAAAACAACCCTGAGATAAAGAATTATAGAAAGAAGACTATAATTAGCCTGCTGGCCCAGCAGGAATGGTGAGTTTTATCTACTGCAGGTCAAAGCTATTGGTTTCTGGAGACGCAAGGGCAGGTTCGCGGGAACCTTGGAGAAAACTGTTTTCGAAGACAAGGAGCCCATGAAGGGCTTCTCCGGGCTGTACCAGAGAGGGTAATGTCCTTTCAGTGACGAGAACATGCTGGGGGACAGAAACAGGGAGGAGCTTGTAGGGAAACAAGTGTGCCAGGAAGGCCCTAGACAGAGTCCAGATGAGTGTCTTAGAGTGGTGGGTGGGGGGCTGGGGAGAAAGAGAAGAGAAGTGAATGTATCTATAGCAGGAGGCTCGGAAGAAAGATTTCATATCCCTCTTTCTTCCCCCAGAATGTTTTTCACTGCATCCCTGGCTGAGGCACCCTTTCTTTCCTCTTAGAGCTGTCAACAAAAATTCCCAATCTGAGGTGTGAAACAGGAAACATTTTATTGAGGTGAACATTTTGCAAAATGGGGAGATGCAGGCAGTGGAACAAGCCCAAAACCAAGGGGAGGCTGGCCACCTTTTGTAGAGAAAGTTCCCATTGGTTCCATTAGTCCAATTTTGTGCAAATAAGGCTTCCAAATTAGTACAGCTCTGATTGGTCAATATTGTGCATTCTGATTGGTCAGTTTATATGCAAATGAAGTTATAACCGTGCAGTTCTGATTGGACAGGGCAGGGTTCAGTTCATTGGTCAAAAGACAAAACCAGGAACTCCCTTATAAGAGTTGATCAGGCCTGGTTGGTGTAGCTCAGTGGATTGAGCACCAGCCTGCAAACCATAAGGGTCGTTGGTTCGATTCCCAGTTGGGGCACATGCCTGGGTTGTGGGCCAGGTCCCTGGTGGGGGTGGTGTTAGAGGCAACCGGTTGATATCTCTCTCACACATCGATGTTCTGATCCCTCTCTTTCTCCCTCCCTTCCCATCTCTCTAAAAATAAATAAAATTAAAAAAAAAAAAAGAGTTGATCAGACAGCAGGATGTTGAAAGCTCAGTCTGTGGCTTTTCCCTGAAATGCAGAGTGTGTGAGCAGCTCTAGACTGTGGCTGCTAAATTCTGGTTATGAGTTTAGACCCAGTTAACCACAGGAAGTCCTTCTTGGAGGACATATTTCTTCAGGGGGTCCACAGAGCCTTCTTTGCGTTAGGAGAGAAGGGAATTTAGCAGAGCAGTGAGGGGACATCTTCATGGGCAACTGCCACCAAAATCCCCCCAAGTCTTTAGATGTCCACTTACTGACCCTCTCGTTTAAATCGGACACCTCCCCCCCCCCACCACCACCACCATCACATTCTCCACTACTACTGTACCTGCGGACATCTCTCAATAGCATTCCTCACAACGTGTAGTTACGTATTTATTAATTTCCACATTCATCGTCTGGCTCCCTTCCTAGGGCAGAGACCATCTTTGTTTTATTCAGTAACGTGTATTCAGAACCCAGAACAGTGCTGGTGTGAGGTAAATGTTTAAAAACTATTTGTTGAGTGACTACAGGAGTGAGTAGCGTCCAGGTGACTGATCCTTAAATTGGGTGGTCTTTGTGGCAGGTAAATGAACTACAGTGTGCTCACCGCTCCCCCTGACCCCCTTAACATTGGCCTATAGATAAAACCGTGTTAGGTCCAAGGGGGAAATAAAGACCATTCCCCAAGAGGTGTCAGGCGAAGTCCTACTCCTTTGCCTACGGAGGAGAGGGGAATTCTGGGCCGCTTTTATGACTGTGAGCCGGTGTCAGGTTAGCCCCAGCCCTCTGCTCCCCTATTCCAGCCCCAGTCCGTGCCCAGCGGGGGGCAGGTCATGCTGGGGCTTGCCCCACTTTGTGCTGCCAGGAGCTCTGGCTGGCTCCCATCAGATATGTGCCTGCTGTTGGCAACCAAGAAGGAAGCAAGCTGTAGCAAGAACAAAGTTCGCCACCCCGCCTTCCCCCACGCCCCAGCCAGGCTTGCAGTAGTCAACTGAGGGGAGCCAGCTGGTACCGGGTTAAAGAGGCCCAGCTCTTTGCCCTCTGTAAGCAGGTGTTTGGGGGGCCAGAATATTTCTCAGCAGGTTGAAAAAACAGGGCCTGCATGATATTTTGTTTCTCCTTTGGCCTTGCTGATAGCTGGCTTCACCCTAAGGTCAGGCCAACCTGCTGGGTGAAGGGGGGATTTCGAAATGGAGACACAGCACCCAGTGGTGGGACAGACGGATAGATGCCCTTCCCTCCCCTTCACCTACCCATTCTTCTTGATGCCGTTGTCTGTGTATGAACTGTGAGACCTCTGATAAATGTCATTAGGGGCCATAAATGGGGCCAGGAGACCCCTCACTGTGGCCTCAGCAAGTTGCCTCAAAGTCTGGATTGGGCCTCTTCTTGGGCCTTTTAAATAGGATGAATCTAGAGAAGGGAAGCAAAGTTCTCCTTGTTCCCATGAGCCTTTGCATCAGAGACGTTGGTATCAGAGGTCCGCACACCTGGAGATGCTGGTCTTTTTTTTTTTTCCCACTAGTCTAAGCGGCCTGGATGGCTTCGGCTCGCCCTCACATTTCTCTGCCTTTTTACTTTCTGGAAAGTTTACTGATTATGTACTGTATTCCAGGCACTGTACTTGGCATCTTTTCCAAAGCTGTCTCGTTTAGTTTATATTAAACCCATCTCAGGAGAGATTATTATTTCTTTTATACACATGTGAAAATGGGCGTTCAGAAAGGTAGAAAATTTACTAAGTCCCCTCAACTAAGAGATGGAGTCAGAATTTGAACCCAGGCTGTCTGTGGCTCCTGAACTTGAATGTTCTTCCCACCCAGGGCCCACAAAGAACAGGAATGCTGAAACGAATGACAGGGTCACCGGACCACATTGCTTATCAGTATAAACCTAACACTAAAGATTGTTCAGTGAGTAAAGAGTGAGTCTGCTTCTGCTGGGGACAGACAGAGAGGGGGAAGGTGGCATAAATGTGTCCAATCAGCTCTTAGCACCTGGTTGCATCCAGACAACCCAAGCCTCTCTAAGTAGGGCACCTTGTTGCTGTAGTGTCAGAGAAAAGGTGGCCTTGGTAGGGACTGAGACCAGCTTGGCCCACACCTTCCTTCCAGGGTAGCTGATGGATCTGCGTTAATGGATGAGAAACACGTGTTCACAGCCTGGCCCAGGACGATCGGTGTTAATAAAAGCTCAGTGAAAAGTTAGCCTGCATGCTTGTCTCCTGCCCTAAACCGTGGGGGGGGGGGGGGCAGCTCAGCAACACAAACACCCCAAAGCAGGGCTTTGTCTCGAAGGCCAACAACTTAGTCGCCCCAACTCTATCCAGCTGCTCCTTCTGCCTGAGCGCCGCGGGACCTCAGCAGCCCGGCTCCAGGAAGTTTGCTGTTTCCTTATTTGAGATGTGTTATTGAACTGTAATCGTACTGTGAGCGGAGCCAGCCGAAGCAGTGGCTATTAATAGGGAGGTGAAGCAGGCTGACTCAGGAGGAAGCTGACTTAGGCTGGAGAGGAGCGCCTGGCCACCTTGGCCTGCCATCCTTGTAAGAGGTCAGCGAGCGAGAGGGAGAGACCGGAGCTCATTTCGTTCCTGGGCTGGAGTCAGCACTATCCGGGTTTCTCAACGTTGGAAACAGATCCCTGAAGCAGTCCCGATGAGAGGGGTCTATAGACGTCTGTCCCAGGTCCTCGCGGAGTCTCAGAGCCCAGGGAACAAATGTCTTAAAGAGCTGTGACACAGCAGAGCAGTAACTCTTCCCTCGTGATGTCATCAGTTGGGCAAACTCGGAAAGGAGCACTGGGGCTCTATTTCTGTGGCCTCCCTCACGGAGAAGCCAGTGCTGACCCAGCCCTCCGCTGGCGGGAGCTCGGCCGTTGGCAGAGACCTCTGAGTAGGGAGATTCTATTTCGGGCTTCTTGATAAGGCTTGGGGAAGTGGGTGGAAGCGGAGAGGTGAAGGCCTGCAACAAGTGAAGGGCAGGGTGCAGAAAGGCCTAAGAATGTCGAAGGAAGTTTTCAGTAACTTCTGTAAAAGCAATGCATTTCCCATGGAGCTAAGACTGCAGCCACTTGGTAGACTTGTCATCACCTGGTAGCTGGAAGCAGGACAGATTCCCAAACCTGGCCCATGGTGTACCAGAGGGAAAACAGAACTGCTCCTAGGCGTTGGGTTCATAGTATCCTTTCCTCAGCACCAGGCACTGAACAATGCTCTCTGTATGCTGCTACATCTAGTCCCCCCTAACCCACAGGGGGCATCTCAAAAAGTCAAGTGACTTAGTCACACAGCTAGGAGGTGGCAAAGGTAAGACTAAAACCCAGGTCTGCTTGAGAGGCCAGAGGAAAAGCCAGGTGGCAGTGAGCTGCCCATGTGCCCGAGGTATGTCCCCATCTTTCCCGTTGCTTCTGCCTGGACCCAACTGTCCCTCCCTCCGCCGCCACTGCAGAGGGTGGGGGGGGGGTGCTGGGAAGCTGGGGAGCAATACGCTGACATCGTCCCCCCCCTCCTTTTTGTAGTCGGTTAGGTGTGCCTAGGTGTTTCCTCAAAGTGGGGGATTTGTTTTGGTTCCTGGATCTTGGAAGAAAGAGGCTCAGATGGAGACAGGATTTGGGGTATTTCCCCTTCCTTTCTAAAAATATGTATTGAGCATCTAGTGGGCTCGGGTCTGGGTGACCTGGCACTTTCAGACTGTAGAACAATCTAATAACACTATTCATCTGGTATTTTTTCTACTGTTTGTCACATACCCTGGGAACTATCTACATGTCTCTGTCTCTCCAGAGTTGCTCAGGGGTTATAATCTATGTACATACATGTATCTGCAAATACCTGCTCCCTGGAAAGAAAGACGTGGCTTTTCTGTAACCGACTGTTACACGGGTCACTTCCTGAATCCAAAAGAGATCCCAGGACCCCTGACACCCGGTTTTAAGCTCTAGCAAGTACTTGGGGGAAGGGTTTCGGCTCCCAGCAATCAAGAGGCCCTGCACACAGAACTGGAGCCAGATCAGGCTCATGGTGACTCCGTCATCATTTGGTAACCATGTTATACCCCCTCCTGAGAGGCCTGGAGAGTCATTCCCAAGCCCTCCAGCAGCAGATAAGCTAAGCTATTGTTTTCAGGTCTTATGTATGCTTGTGGTGTGTTTCTTTTTCTTCCTGTTTTGAAAGGCACACAAATAGCTAAACGGCAGTGATAACCAGGCTGGTGGTGGCATCCAGGTGCAGGCATCTGCCTCCTCTCGCTGTGGTCAAAGTTCATTAATTCCCGCTGTACCTCGAACTAGGGCACCTGCAGGTCTGTGCTGGGGCCCGGCCCGGCTGCCAGGGGAAGGCGTTTCTGAACTGGCTCTTGCTGTGTTGTCCTCTGCAGGGCTGTGGAGAAGGGGGTTCATTTCACCTTTGCGTGGGAACACCTCCCCTCTTCTCCTCCGGGGATGTGACCATTTTCAGATCTGTGGGTGGGGAGGAAAGTCTTCTCTTCCAAAAATAATCTCTTTCTGCAGTAGGGTTTGAAGCCGGACCAAGCTGCTAGCACTATTTTTACCCAGCTCGCAGTTCAGGGTGTAAATAGCAACTCTGGCTGGTTTTTTCCCACAGCTGACGACAGAGCAAGGCTACCTCTTCCAGGCAGAGGCATTCTGGCATTTGGCACAGAGGAGACAGAACAGAAGTCGCCCTCTGGCCCAGGGGATGAGCCCTTGACCACCGGGCCCGTGCACAGACAGAGGTGGCATCTCCACGGTTCTGTTACCTCAGACTCTCCTGGAAACACTAGGCTTCGTGACAGCTGCTCGGCTAAGGCGGATTCAAAGAAGCCGATGTGGGGTCCTGGGGGAAAGGCAGACCCATAAATCTCTGCATGAGCGTGCTGGGGGCTCCAGGAGCGTGAGTGGCTCTGGGCTGCAGCTGGCTGCCCCTCTCCTTTCCTCTTGCATTAACAAGCACTTCCTCCAAGCTTGTTGCCCTTGGAGGGTTTTTTTATATTTATTTTTTGCCCCAAACCCACCCAATCAGGATACTGAGGGAAGACAGAAAAAATATCCATTCAAGGCTGCCCAGATGACAGAATGTCTCTAAAAATATATGTCTCCTAGTTCTCAAGTAACTGGAGACTCCGCAGTCTTCAGCATCGGAAAGTGTCCTTTAGACGTCCTGGTGACAGGACCGACTCCCTGCCGCACGCGAGCAGGGCCTTGGGTTGTGTTGCCAGCTTGCGTGGGAGAGGTGGGAAGTTCGGCTTCACAGAGGACCCCTCGTTGGTACTGCTGATGAGGGAGATAAACCAAAGACTGAGATACGCCCATCCCAGTTGCTGATTCCCTACTGTATCTCTTCTGGAGAAGAACAGACTTCTGGCACTTTTCCCTGAGGCCAAGTTTCTTACCCAAATCTTTCCCTGGGGTCTCTGGTCTGAAATTAGAAAGGAGAGGTATGAGTCAGCAGGAAAGTAGTTCCTCGTTATGAATTACACAGCAGCTGCTCATTCCCTTCCCTGAGGTACACATCGGTCAATCATCAGTCAATCAGAGAATTTCTTATGTATCTACTATGTACCCAGAACTGGCATTTAGCGCGTGGTTGGAGTTTCAGGTTCTTCCAGCAGATGATGGGTAGGGTAAGAAAGGGGTTGGGGGACAGGGAGGCAGCTGAGTAATCCCCAAATCTGCTTTTTGTGGAAGTGGTTTCTGTGCAGTTCCTTGGAACTGATTCTGAGCCGTTGTTAATTGCAAAACTCACTGCCAATTATTGATAGATCAAGTGGCATCGGAGCGCTCCTGATGGTAAAAATAGGGGCAGGTAATAGATGAGAAAATAGCTTTGCATTTGAGAAGAGAGGATGGGAACATATTGTCTCAATCCGCTGTGTAGGTTGCCCAGGGAGCTGCACAGGATGAGGTCAAGGCTCCGTCTTAGCAGCCAGACCAGAGGAGGTCCACGCTGGGTTCAGGGCATCCTGGTTCTCACTGTGCTTGGAGTCGCATTGCACAGCCCACGCCACAGTTTTCAGCAAAGATCATTGAGTTTTAAATGTGCCGTTGGCTGATTCGGGAGGTTATTATCGCTCCATTGGCCTGGTAATTCATTTGTCCACCAAACTTCAAATTCATAAACAATGGTCTTTTGGGAAAACCTCTTAAAAGTCTGGATGGTAAATGTCTACCTTCAACAAAAATAACTAAAGCAGGAAAAAGGTTCTGAGTAAGTAAATCCAAAAGCATGTGGCAGATAGTCACATGGTTTGACCATTTGTTTTTGCAAATGCTCTCAGCCCCCAGCCTTGACTTTGGGGAAACTGGGAACATGGTAACTGACTTCCTGGCTAATATTTCCCTAGATTTCCTGGAATCCACTGTGAAGTGCCGTTTCCCCTGTGCCACCAAGCAGCTAAACTTGGTGCTTTCCTGGTGACTAAGAGGCACAGTGTGGCTCTGAGATCCTCCAGAGAGAAACTGACAGGTGTGAGGTCTCAGCGCTCTTGAAGTGCCTTTGCTGGGCCCCGAGAGTGGTGAGTGAGCTCCAAGTTTATTGCCACCTAGTGATCCTGGTTGTGTAATCTTATCGTGAGTCCTTGCGTCTTCCTTTGAAATTTGCCTGCTTTTAAATGGTCTCTAACTTCTCAGGAAGCTGGTTATTACTGTGCTGTGTCAGTTCTTCCGTGGAGATGATTTTAGCAAACAAATTCCACCCCTCTGTAAAATAATGCATTATGGTTGAAAACACCACAGAAGCAATGGACCCGACCAGATCACCCTTGACGTGTTTCAGGGAAACCTCATCTTTCCATTCGGGCTGTTTTCTTCCTCGTGAAAGAGTCCAATTAGCGTTCAGCTCCTGGCTTCCCTCGCCCCCTCGTTCTTCCTTGGGAAGGAGTGGCTTAATATGACTGATGAGTTTGGAAGGAGAGACTGATCCTCCTACCACCTTTTCTTTCTTTCTTTTTGGGAGTTGACACTGCTCCCTCAGCATGGGAAGGGGACTCCATTCTGGCCAAGTCTGTCTAAACCCGAGGCTGGGTGTTAGGAAGCTCACTGGCTTGATAAAATAAGTCACATCCTCTAACATCAACTTTATTAGTAGTAAAGGTTATTTGTGAGTAGTAATAAAGGTAATGTTTATTAGTAATAAAAGCTTTATTAGTAATAAAGGTTCTTTTTGGTCCTCATCTAGCTTACTGCCATCCTCTAATTCGGTTCCAAACTTGCAGGAGAGTGGGAGGGGCTGCTATTCTGGGGCCTTCTCAAAGACCCCAACATATTTCCTGGGAGACTTCCTGGTGGGCTGAGACCCTGGCTTCCAGAGCCGCATCACCGTTGTCCTGCAGAACGCCAGGTTCCTTTGTAGTCACGTCGGGAAAGCAGAGTCCACAGAAAGCGTTCCTTCCAGCTGAGATGTACTCATTCGAAACGTGTTCATTGCATGCCTACTCGTGCCAGGGGTATGATGGTCATTGAGATCGATGTAGTCTCTTCTGGCCCACAGTTTATAATCTAACTAAGGTGTATCCATTAGAAAGTTCAATGTTCCAAGTGAAAGAAACAACCTCCAACAGGCTATGCCATAAAGAGAATATGTTGGCTCATGAGGGACCCACCGTGAACCAAGGTTCAAACGACAGGGATCCGTGTCTCAGCTCTGCCTCCTCTGGGTGGATTCATCCTTTTGTCACCATGTGGTGTGACCTCTCCTCGCTCCTGGCAGCTTCAAGCTTTCCACTATGGCCGCAGCAGAAATAATACGTACCACTGACCAGGCTGAGAAGAGTCCAAGCCCCAACATTCCTGGCAGACTCCTGAGGTGCACTCTGCTTGGACCACTTCAGGTCACAGGCTGTCCCTAAAGCAGCAACTGGGCTCCGTGTGACAGGATGGGCTGGAACCCAGGAGGCCCATCCCTGCATGGAAGACAGCTGGGCCTTTTCCGCATGGCTCAGAAGTGTGGGCACCTATTGGGAACAGAGAAGGGCAGCAGGCCATCACTGTCTATGGTAGAGGGAAAACACAAGAAATGAGAGGTCTGCTCCGAGGGAACAACTGAAGCTGCAGAAAACAGAGACAGCCCATTATGACCTGGGAAGTCAAGCCCAGACCTGAAAATTCAGAGGTTTGGATTCCAAATCCTGTGCAGGGCCCCTATCCACAATGGGCCTTTAGGAAAGCCCTGGAGGTGAATATACTTTGTCCCTTGACTGGGCCCCTCAGGAACTGCCTTTGGGTTGAAGTTTCCTACTCTGTGAACCCTTTTCTCTTTGTGGAAAGGAGGATAACGTGTGCCCCAGAGGGATGCCAGTTCCACATAAACAAAGCACCTGCCACCAAATAAACCCGAGCTCTCTGTTGATGTGCGTTTGTTTTTCTTTCAGACTTAAGGACGTTCGGGTTTAGGTGGGAAACAGTAACCGCATCGCCGTCAGCACCACAGGCACTGGAAGCTGCGGAGAAACACAGGCCTTCAGTGTTCTAAGTTCAAAAGATGTGTGTGAAACCAGGTATGACCCAAAGGAACTGAGAAAGGACAGCAATGCAGTCAAACCTGCAGGGTGGGGAGAGAGCGCTCCAGCGGAGTACCAGAGCAGCTCTCAAGGGAGAGGAGTGCTTGCCAAGCACCTCAGAAGTACCCCTGGGGCCTGAGCGATCCTTTCCTGCTTCACCCAACAAACACTTACTGGGTATCTCCTATACAAGAGGCTACAGTGGGAACCCATCCTCAGTTATGAGGCTGCCACTAAAATCCTTTTTAGAAAAAAGAAGGGATCTTCATTTACAAGTAGGTAAATCCTTCTGAGAAACCGGATTACTATATGCAAAGCTAAAATGCACTGAAGACCTCATATTATACCAGAGACTGAAGGTAAAACTAATTTCATTTGTGGTGGGAGTTGGAAAAGAAGTGGGGCATGCCTGGATCTGAGTGAATCTGGCATTAAGGCAAGTAGATGGGGTTCAACAGGAAGATTGCAATCAGGTACAGTGGCACCTTGGTTCTCGAACTGCCGTTCGTTCCGGAAGGCTGTTTGAGAAGCAACTTGTTCGAAAACAAGTCCTACTCATCCTTGTGCAGCCTCTCCTTTGTCACCTGAGAGACCCATGACTGATCGTGCAGGTACCAGCATGAAAGGGTTGTCGGGTGGAGAACTGAAGTTTTCTTCAACAACCGAGACTTTTTTTCGTGAACAACTTGGTCGAGAACTGAATTGTTTGAGATGGGAGACACTCGAGAACCGAGGCTTGAGTGTACAGTCTTTTTTTATTATGCATTTCTTTTTTTTCCATTACACTTGACATTCAATATTCTCTACTCGTTTCAGATGTACAGCAGAGTGATGAAAAAACCAGGTACTTCACAGAGTGGTCCCCTGATGTTTCAAGCACCCACCTGGCCCCATACATAGTTATAATAGTACCGACCATAGTCCCTGTGCCGTACTTTATGTCCCTGTGACTGTTCTGTAACTACCCATCTGTGCTTCTTAGCCCCTTCACCTTTTCCACCCAGCCCCCAACAACCCTCGCCATTGCAGTCTTTTTTGGTCTCTCAAATAAATACGACTCAGTCCTCCGAACACCCTACAGCAGCAGTTTATTTGTCCCTTTCTTACTGTTTTTATTCTGAGTCATATCACCGTCAATTATTTTTTCATTCAATTATTCGATCAGTCACTCATTGAACATTCATGACAAGCTGGAGATGCCACAGGTATGGTGTCAAAGGCCAAGACACAAAACAGAGTGAGACATGGTCCACTCTGACTCCTAGGAGCTCAGTCCAGTCGGGAAGGAGGCATACAAAAGGAATGATAGCGTGAACGGCGCTGTACTAGAAGCAGGCACTGAGCGCCTAGAGCTAGTCTTCACAAAGGAGGTGGAACTTGGAGGTAAACAGGACGTCTCTAGGCTGAAATGTCCAGCATCCGGAAAGTCCCTGAAGAAGGAAATGATAGTTAGGTATTTAGGGAGAATGTCAGAGAGGAAATTGAGAAGGTAAATGGGATACAAGGTAAATCACACCGAGCCTTGTAGGTCTTGCTATGGCCTTTGGACTTTATTTTATAGATAGAAGGGCTCTGTTGGAGGGTTTTAAGTAAAGAAGGGACAATGTTACCTTTGGGCTTAGGAAAGATGTTCGGCAGCAGTCCGAAGGAAGTGTTATCCTGGGGTAGGGTTGGAGGAGAAGAAGTCAACCGGGAGGTTATTTCAATAATCCAGATGAGCCCTGGCAGGTTTGGCTCCGTGGACTGAGCACCGACCTGCAAACTGAAAGGTCACTGGTTCGGTTCAATTCCCAGTCGGGGCATGTGCCTGGGTTGCGGGCCAAGTCCCCGATTAGGGGCGTGCGAGATGTGACCGACTGAGATGTTTGTCTCTCACATCGATGTTGCTCTCCCTCTTTCTCCCTCCTTTCCCCTCTCTCTAAAAATAAATAAAATCTTAAAAAAAAAAATCTAGGTGAGAAGTGGTAAGATCTTGATCATTGTAAAAGGGAACAGCGCCCCACCCCGCGCTGCCAGGACGACTGAAGATTGGAAAACAAGAAAAAAAGGAGCACAAAACTAGTGACACAGGTAAGAGAAAACAGGCTGCTGCCGATGACAGCGATGCGTTAATGCAATAAAGACAGAGTGAACAAACGGACAGCAATTTCCTCTTATGGAGATCGAAGGTTCCGATAAGTCTGCAAAGAAAACATCTCATGATGAGGACAAGGTACACACTGATGGAACTGCTGGACCACGCTGACAACTCCATATTTAACCTTTTGAGGAAACTGCCAGACTGTTTTCCAAGGCAGCTGCATGAGGAACAGGACAGTTTTAAAGACTAGAAGTCAACCAAAGGGAAGTGAGGGCGTGCGATGCCCGAGAATAACTTGATGTGGGGTTAGCTGTGGAGCGTGAAAGCACGGTTAGATTTCACAGTTGAGCTGAGACCCAGTTACTCCGGGACACGCTTAGATAATCCTGCTCTCAAACCAGGGTCTTTTTGGAAATTCGTCAGGTGACAGCTTTTCTTTCATCTGAAAAGAGATGAGTTTGATAAACTGTCACTGTTAGTCCTGAGGCTACAAGGATCTGTGAGTGTCAAGTGATATCTGGTCAAATAAATCTGTCATTTCATTCATGGTTTCTGCCCTTTTTCTTCTGGTATTTAGAAACCTTTCCCATCCCAAGGTTATACAAATATCCATGTTCTCTTCTCTTCTCTTCTTTAGAGACTTGCATTTAAAAAAATGTACATCTTTAATCCGTGTGGAATTTGTTTTGGAATAAATATTTTGGCATTTATTCCCTCCCCTCCCCCCAAAACAAGAAAAGAAAGAAAAAGGGGGAACAGAATGGGTTGAAGGAGGAATTGAGAGACTGAACCAACAAAACTTCATAATTGATTGATGGGAGATGATGTGAAAAAGAAGGAAGAATGACTTAGCAATCACTAACCTGTACAACTGAGGAAAGGAAGGTCCCATTAGCCACAGCAGGTAACAGAACAGGTTTGGGAAGAAAGACAATGACGTACTGCGTGTAAGAGGTCACATGACATTCCGGTGGGCAAGCCCCACTGCCGGTTAGGAATATGTGTCTAGAGTTGATGAGAGAGATGGAAGGTAGAGATGAACAGGGAGTTAGGGAGGTGCTAAAGCCATGGAATTAAATGGCACGGACCAGACAAGTCAAGGGCAAGCTTGGTAATCCCCATAGGCCCTGGCACAGCACTTTGCATAAAGCAGGCAGTATGTATGTAAAAATTGACAGATACGTGCACAGATATACCAATTTGGAGGTTGTTAGTAAGAGCTACATGTCCAAAGACCTCAAATTTGGAGTCACCACAAATTTAAAGACTCATTTTAGGGTCAAATTGGCCATAAGGAGAGGACAACTAGCTCACTAATAGTCAAAGAGATTCTAGCCTTCTGCTAAATTTTGTTTAAAAACTGCTTTTATCACCTTGTGTATTGTTTTGCATTTGGTCTTCTAGGGAAGATACTATAAAATGAGGAAGCTGGGGAAACACAGTTTATCGGAATAGGGGAGTTCAGTCACAGTTGATGGAACACAGAAATTGGCGTCAATGTATCTGACCTTTAGAAAAGTCATTCTGAGGGCAACTTCGTGGTGTGGAGCTAAGCAATGTCTTCTTCAAATGTCATACACTTACAATTTGCACTTGCTCATTCTTTCAACAAACATTGTTCGAGCACTTCATATGTTCCACAGCTTGTGGAAGGGACAAAAGACATTGTCCCTTCCCTCAAAGAGCTCACAGTCCAGCAGGGAACATAGACAGGGGAATACAATGAAGACATACTGTGAAGTGCTGTTGTTAGAGGTAAGCCCTGTGGGCAACTGAAGACAGAGAAGGACAACTCAACACAGAGGGGAGGAAAGGAGGGTGGGGACATGGCTAGAGAAGTCCTTCCAGAAAAGACAATGCCCGAGACAGGTGATACAGGTGGGGGATGAGGTGCCAAATCAACAGGAGAGCAACTCTAAAAACAAGGAAGAACAGAATTCGCCCTGGCTGAACGTGGAGGGGAATGGCAACAAGTGGGCAGGGGTCTCATCCTAGAAGCCTTTCTATGGAGTCTGAACTTCTGGCCTGAGCGCAATGGAGGGCCACAAAGAATTCTCATAGAGGACTTCAAAAGAAGTCTTTTGCTTTTGGTTTTTTTTCTTTTTCCTATTCTTTCTCTCTATCTTTCTCTTTCCCTCTCCCTCTTTACTGCTTGTCTTCCACCCCCCCTTCCCTCTTTTTTTCCTTGTTATAAACATGATTTTAGAAAATTCACCGTATCTGGTCTATACCTAAAGGGCAAAGGATTTACTTATGGTTTGTCCATGCTTGCGTTAGGGGGAAAAAAGGAGTTATAGATCCCTGACATCTGACTTTTGATGGCACAGAGAATCAAAGTGAGCAGATTCCAAAATAATTTCTATCACCCAAAGACTCTCCTCCCACTGAAAGCTGGAGATGCCCGTGGCCCAAGTTCAGTTTTCACGAGGGGTTAGTTCTCCCAAGGTGTGAACAGGAACCCTGACTGGAGAGATGTCTCTACTCTTGGTACTTACAATGGGGTCCCTGGACCTGGAGAATCAGTAATACCTGGGAGCTGGTAAGAGAAGCAGAATCTCAAGCCCCACCCAAAACCTACTGAACCAGAATCTGCATTTTTAACCAGATGCCTGGGTGATTCCCATGCAAGTTCAAGTTTGAAAAGCCCTGATCTACCAGATAGGAAAACTGCTTAGCTCATGAGTTAAAACCTCATGTCATATTGCAATCATGACTGATATGTAATCAGTTTGTCAACTTCTATGATTATAAATTTATGTCCAAAAGTAAACTTAGTTTAGGGGTTAACTCTTTTGTACCCTACTGACCATTTCCAAGAAGTCTCCTTGAAACCAGTGATGTTAAGATCTCTTTAAATAAAGGGCTTGATCTCTGGCTGATGGATGAAAGATTCTTTTTTTTTCCTATTGTGGCAAAATATACATAACATAAATGTACCATTTAGCCATTTTCATAAACTTTTTTTTTAATCCTCACCCAAGGACACGCTTATTGATTTTAGAGAGAGAGGGGAAGGGAAGGAGAGAAAGAGGGACATATCTATCCCACAACCTAGGCATGTGCCATGACCAGGAATCGAACCTGCAACCTTTTAATTTATAGGGCAATGCTCCAACCAACTGAGCCACACCAGCCAGAGCAGTTCAGTAGCAATAAGTACATTCACACAGTTATGCAACCATCATCACCCTCCATCTCGAGAACTTTTTCATCTTCTCAAACAGAAACTCTGTACCTATTAAACAATAGCCCCCACTGTCCCCTCCCCACAGCCCCTGGTAACCACCATTCTCCCTTCTGTCTCTATGAAGTTTATATGAACGTTAAGTACTTCGTACAAGTGAAGTCAGGTAGTATTTTTCCTTTTGTGACTGGCTGACTTCACTTGGCATAATGTCTTCACGTTTCATCCATGCTGTAGCTTGTATCAGAATTTCTTTTGAAGGCTGAATAATACTCTATTGTATATATCACATTTTGTTTACGATTTGTTTATCAATAGACACCTGGGTTGCTCCTATGTTTGAGCTATTGTGAGTAATGCCGCTATGAACATGGCTGTAGAAAGATTTATCCTTACAACCAGCATGCATGCCAGGCATGAAGCTCCCCTCTCCCAGCTCCTCTGCATTCTTTCCTAGAGGCGTGCCACAATAAACATTGGAAAATTCCCAGTTAATGGATGTTCTTGATGAATTTTCTTGAACATATCAAGTCTCTAGTTGACTCCTCATTAAGAAAAGGGAATTTGTTGTTGTTGGGAGTGAAATGTCTGTTCCATTTAGTGTCTCTGTCTGGGAGCGGTGGCCTCCTGAATATAAACGCAGAGCCAGAGCCAAGACATTAATTTGTGAAGCTCAAGTATTGATTTGGTGACGCCATTGTCTTCCCCTGATGCTATTCCTATCAGCCCAAATTATCTCTATGAATACAGAAACCATTTTCCCCGGGCGCGCTGGGCAGCTGCTGACAAACTGCATGCTGATAGGCTCTGACAGACATGAACAGTCAGCCCCTCTGGGCAGTCGAAGCCCTCCTGACAGAGTGTTGCTGGGCAAAGAAATCTGCAGCTCTGAAGCCAGGGGGCAGATACTCACGTGGACAGACTCAGGGCTCCATTCTGATCTCAGTGACTGGCAACAGGGCTCAGAGCAGGGGAAGACTCCCTGAGTTTACGGTGGAATTATTCTGAAGAATTATGTAAAGTCTATTATCTCCTCCAGATGATCCAATTTCTCTTCTGGAGCCTCCAGTTTACCTTCCTACTGTTTCAGGAAGCTGTGAGACGAGGCTCCTAGTTTCCCTTGGTGCTCTCCCTCAGGCATCCAGTGGAGCCGCTCTTACACCCTCCATTCCACACCCACTGTTTCATTCCGGGACAACTCTTCTGGTGGTCAGATGTGTACGCAGGGGAGAGGGTTCTGATCACACCAGCTCATTCGGAAAATAAACACTGAAACTCTGGGTTTCATCTTCTCTGCGATCACTTTTGTTTTATAAACTAAATTAGGGTATAACGATAAGGGAACAAGTAAGTTCCCCATTTTCCTGTGAATTCCTGGCCCTCAAGGATGATTAACTTTCTCTAGAAACTGGAGAAAACACATTTGAGTTAATCATTTCTGAGATCTGATGAAGAGGTTGACAGAGGAGATTGGCACTACTGGAGGTTCTGGAAATTTAGGGGAGCCTGCAATGTAAGGAACTTCCTTTTACCTGATTATAAAAGAACGAGAAATCACAGCCACCTGACCAGAAAGGAAAGGGTGAGGATCTGCCTGGTTCAATCCAAAGGAAAAAGTTTGCATGTTTGTGAAAACATTTGCAGAATTCCCAGGAGAACCACTGACCAAAGCAAGATACATAAAACATGATGAGATTACATAAATGTGAAGCCGCAGCAACATAGGATGTGCTGGAGAGACCCAATGAAAGTCTGGGGCCCTGTGTCAGATAATGAAATATCTGTAGGCCACTGCCTACAATTTACAGTTTGCCTCCTCCCAGGTTTATCCTGGTCTCTCCACTTGAAATGCCCTCCCCTGTCCTTTTCCTCCCCGTTTATACGTGCTTAGCACAATCTCACCACCCAGAACACTGCCCAGACTGACTCCTCTTAACCGTAGTCATTCTTTTGTACTCTCTCAAAACATGTGTTCTGTTTGTCCTGGGGCAGCCCACATGGCACTAGTGACACATTTCTTCACGGCCATTTTCATGACATTTTTCACTTGTGTGGGTGTGTGTTCCTCATCCAGCACATAAGCTCCTTGAGGTGAGGACCCCTGGGGCAAGGGGCCTCGTTTGGCCTTTTCTCCAGGGTATCTGTTCTAAGGCAGTGCTTTCCAGACTGCACTGTGCAGAGGAGTCAACAGGGGATCTTGCTAAAATGGAGGTGCTGATTCAGTAGCCATAGGTCAAGCCCCAGAGTCTGCATTTCTTTTCTTTTTAGCAAGAGAAAATAACCAAATTTCACAGATACCTATGTGTGGGAGTCCCGCATACATGAGAGAGGAAGAGATCCCTTATGCATGACAGGTTCAGGGACAGAAAGGGAACGTGGATATGTGCATAAGCCACTCTGAGATAGAGATGAGATAAGGGGCCCTGGGGGTTTCAGAGGGTCATTGCTGAATGAGAAGAGGGTGAATCTGCATTTCTAACCAGCTACTGGTTGGAAGAGCAAGTTCTGAGTGGCAAGGCCCTATAACACTCAGTAAGGTGCTTTGACATGAACAACCAAGGCTTTCTATTGAGTCGTTCCCAGGAAAGTTTCTATTCTGGGGCCTGACCCCTTCAAGCAAATGCCACATCACAAGGCCCTTTCCCTTTGATCACTAGACTGTCCTCTAAACTAATTGAGCCCGAGGACATGATTTTGTTACAGTGCAGTAATTTGAATTTGTGTTTAAATTCTAGGGATACGAGGTGGTTTTACTAATGCAATTTGAGAGGATTGGCAAGTCATTTGGGTGTGCAGGGCCCAGCCCTGTCATGCCAGGCCACTCTTGTTTGGTAAGAGCCACAATTATGCTTGCTGCTCCCACCAACCGGAGCGCATTCAAGCCACGTGGAGTGCTGAGCGCCCTAACTCCCCTTCTGGACCAGGGGCCCTCACTTTCCTTCCTGGGCAGGTTACGTAGGTAGGGGCAGAAATAAATCTCACTTTTGTTTAGCTGTATCCATTAAGTCTGTTTCCTGTGTAAAGTCCTGCTCTGTCAAAGGCAAAGAACTCCCTCTTAGTTTCACCTGTGAACATAGGAAAATTAGCCTGTAACTATAATAAGCAGACTTCAATATACTGCTTCTTAACCAGGAGGGACAGACCAGAAGGATAAGATGCAACTGAAGAAACTGCAAAGACTTCTGATCCTACTCAGGGCATGGAGACAACAGGATGAGTTCAGACTCTCAGGGCCTTGGTTTACCTGTCGTAAAATCAAAGCGCGAGACAGGAAGATTCTTGTCAGCCCTAACAGTCAGGGACTCTAAGCAACATACCTGGGAAAGGCACAGGAGGTGAGAATTTCACACCTGGCTACACAGTGTGACTGGGAGCCTCTGGGCTGGCTCTTACCCTCTCCCTGGTCTCAGCCCCAGCGCTTGCCCTGATACTGTACTAAGTTACCCCTTGCAGACAATTTGGTACCTCGCATCCACTAACCTACTGTTGAAGGACTTGAAAAGCTATGCCCTGTGCTGCCACCTAATGGTTCCTATTCTATCAAGGTGATTGTTCAGCACCCTCTGTATAGTGTAGAATCTCGAGGCCCTTTTATACATCATCCAGCAGCTATGAGAATCTCACAGGAGAGAATAAAAACAGGGAAATTCCAGGTGCCACCTTATTCAGGGAATCAGGGACTATGACTGTAAGAACTGTAAGGTTTTGTAAACTTTGTAATTTCCTCCTTATTGTTATTTCCTGTCTGTTTCCCTGTAGTGATTGGCAGTAAAGCGCTAAAAGCAAACAGGGTCAAGGTGTTTTCAAGGGCAGCATGGAAACAGGGAGCTGGGGAGACAGTACTCGGGGAGTTTGAGGAAAACAACTCCAGGAGGTGGAGTGGGTGGGGGGTGCAGGGGGGGGGGCAAGGAAAGCAGGCTGAGACCTCAGGCTGGTTTGAAAAAGGAAAGAGGGGTGTGGGAGAATGACGTTGCATTCATTCTAGTTGACATGAAGGGAGCTGCTTAATAGCATTGTCAGTCTTTCCTGTTTGTCTTCAGATGTACCAGTCTGTTTTCAAGGCAGGAAAATGAAGTAAATGTATAGCCATCAAACTAGTTTGTAGCAAATGACACTCTCTAACGTAAGGATCTTAAAATACAAACGTCTCCAGAAGGGCCAGGCAGATAAGGTACCTGGATAGGGGCAGCAAGGGGTAAGACAATAGGGAATGGTGGGGACTGTGGTGAACTGGAGAGCTTACCTCATCTAGGGAGGCACTCAGCTTCAGGTGGTTATGGCCCTAACCAAATTGTGTACTCACATTGCCCAGTCTTTCAAATTTTCAAGATTACCTGGAGATTTGGATTCTTATGTGAAATATCCTGATTTATTTCTTATTTTATAGAATGCAAAGTATTTTATTTTTAAACCTATAAATTCGAAAACAAGACAGCCTAGGTTAAATAAATAATATAGTTTTCCAAAGTTGAATGTGCCCATTTGGAGTTCAGTTTTCCTGCTTAAAGCAGCAAAACAATTATCTAAAACTCCTAGGCAGGAACTCTGCTGTTTTGGCTGTATGTGATTAGATGAGCTGATTGATCTCAGTTGGTAACATCCCCCTTTCTTCCCTTGGTAAGGGTTTAAAAATTCAAGAACAGATGCATTTTACTTCTCTCACACTGACAATTTCACTCCAGTTGTCTCCGGAGAGGCATGTGCCATGTACAGGAATCCACCCTCCCCTTCCTCACTTTCCCACACTTCTGAAATCGGGGTGGACACGCTCTCCATGCCCAGCCTGCCCACCAGCAGGAAGAAGGCTGACGAGTTCACTCCTGTTGACGCGATCAGACACAAGAAACTTGGTTTTATTGGGGACAGGAAGCTGCTTCTCGCTCCTGTGTCCTTCTGTCATCACCAGGATTTTGGATAGGTGCTGCTTTTGGGTAAGTCGGAGATCTACTCTCACTTGGCAGATGCGGCCCTGCCTGAACGAAGGTCTTCCCCGACGCGATGGCACGGAGGGCAGCGAGGCAGAGGGTCCAGGCCGCTCTGGGGGACGTCGGGTCCAACTCAAGCCTCCTTACTTTTGAATGTTGGCAGCTAGTGCTGCTTTAAAAACAAACGACAGCAGCATTGTGTGGGTCAGATAAAACATGTGAAGGCGAATAAACAGAAACCTGATTTAAACTGGCGATGGGAGGCCCTGCAGGGAGAGCTCTCGGCCCCGCCCCGCCGCCCTCTCGCCGTCAATTACCCCAAACAGGAGGAGGGGGTTCTGTGTCTCTAAGAGGAAGATGCTTTTTCCACTCTACTCCTCCAGAGGAAAGAGCAGGATCTTCTCCCCAGGTAAGAGTGACCGAATGGAAAGCCATTGCACTTTGAATTTCCAATGTCCTCCAATGGACTTTCTGTTTACAACAGCCCCTCTGAAAAAAACCTTTCCTATAAAAACGAACGCTCCTTTTTCTTTGGACTTGCCTCTGGTTGGCCATTAGACTGCGTGTTCTGAATCGCGGTTATTTGTTGTTCCCGAATAAACCCATTTTGCTTGGAGAACTATCTGGCTATTTGTTTAAGGTCAGTAAACGCCAATGAGACCTATTTACCCCAAAGGCCAACTCTGTGAAAATTTGAATCTTGAGCACTTTGCATTCTAGAATCTCAAAGTACTAACAGGATCCTTGCGAAGCTGGTGTGAACAATAGCCAACTATAAGCAAGACAACCCCAGAGAAACTGGGGAAGCCAAACGCTCTAGATTTGTTTGGATTTGTTAATTTGTTCATTTTCCCTATCCAGCTGGAAAGCCTTGAATGCATTCATTCAGCACATCAAGAAGCATTTATAGAGTACCTAATATGTGCCGAGTCATGACAAATACACATTTTTCTGCAGAACACCAGATAGTAAACATTTTAGGTGCGGAAGGCCATACAGTCTCCAGCACAACTACTCTGCTCTGCCAGTTGTAGTTTCGAAATAGCTTTAGACACTACAAAATAGCTTGAAACAGAATATGGCTGTGTTTCAGTAAAACTTTATTTACAACAGGCAGCAGTCCAGGTTTGGCTCATGGGCCTTAGTTTGCCCATCTCTGATCTGGAAGATCAAAGAGAATTTGCAGCCCTAATGCAACAGTTTTCTTTCAGGAAACCTACAGGTTTATGCTTTGCCTAGAAAGACAAGGAGTTAGGTGGTAGCTCTATAATTTTACAGTTCTGTTTGTCAGAAGGACATCCAACATAGCTTTCTATTATTACTTAGTATAATACCAACTATCATGGGTATCCTGTAAATGTATACACGTTACTATGAACATTGGAAATGATGCTGGTCCTACCTAGCTATGGAAGGTAGTTTGGAAAGTCTGTCTGAATGTGAATTTAATTTATGATAATTTCTCGCAAAGGGAACTACTACGCAGGAGAACATTGAGCATGTGACTGAGCTAGATACCTCAATGAAATGATTCAGTTTCTGTTTTGACTGGATTTGAAACCACTGTGAAGAGGCAACATAAGATTCAGTACACCTGTTTTTCTCCTGCGTCCTACGACTCACTACTTGGAACTTTCGAAAATATGTTCCAAAGAGAACAAATAAAGCAATATTTCGCTTTCATCTTTCTATCCTCAGTGAAGTAACAGTACACAGAGGATGCTCAGAAATGTTTTGCTGTACGAATGGAAGGCTATAGAGTTAACAGACGATAGCCATGTTAAGTTCTTGAGATGTAATTTTTAGGAAATGTTTACATGGCTGTAGATACTGTCGATTGGGTACCAAAAGCCATCTGTAGCCCCCTTCTCCTTTGCTTTCTTTCAATATAGGCAGGTAGGAGGGCCACGTGTTCCAATTCTGGCCAACAAGATAGAAACACAAGTGTCTGTTCAGGGCTTGTAAGAACATTTCCTAACAGGGACTGGTCCAGTTTGGCCTCCTATCCCTCCCCTCTCCTGCCTGAACTAGGACGCAGGTGTAGCGCCTTAGAGCCTCAATGTTCAAACTTTCTCATCTCCTGGCACACATAAATGGATTACTAAAATTCTGCCGCACACCAAAAATATGTTTTTTGGCAATCTGACAAAAATACAGGTATAATTTTGATTCATTCACACCGGACGGCTATTGTTGTGTTGATTGTTGTCATTTTTTTCATTTGGCAATCTAAGGGAAAAGAGGCCAGTGTCCCTGACTAAAAATAGTCAAGAATTGCATGTATTAGAAAGTCTTGTGGCACACCAGTTGAAAACGGCTGCCTTAGAAGTTCGGTAGCATTTTGCAATCATGGGGACAAAAGCGACAGGCTGGGATGGAAGAGTATAAAGAAAGAGGAAGGCTTGATGATGCCATTGTACGGCTCCCCTGGTCCTGAACTGACCACCTTCGGGTTTTTTACTACATGAGAAAAAATGTAGTCCCTATAGAGTGCAGCCATTATTATCTGGTTTTCTATTACTGCATCCCAACCAATCCTATCTATTTGGGGCTATTTAGAGTTTCCTTTTATTCTCACACTCCTCAACCGTGCTCAGGAAATGAAATTTCTGGCATCCAATGCAGTTGAATTAATTTTCCAACTCTTCCTGTACCACTTTGAAAAGTTGGGTTAAAGACACTCAAAATCTTCTTGCAAATATCTAAAGTTCAAAATTCACTGGTTTTCTTTAGCAAGAAATCCTATTAGACTACATCAACATCAAGCCCTGGCTGAGGTAGCTCAGTGGATTGAGCACCAGCCTGCAAACCAAAGGGTCACCAGTTCGATTCCCAGTCAGGGCACATGCCTGGGTTGCAGGGGACGCACAACAGGTAACCACACATGGATGTTTCTCTCCCTCTCTCCTTCTATTCCTCTCTCTCTAAAAATCTTTAAAAAAAAAAAAAAAGATGTGTGATTCTGTGTATATAAAATGTACAAGTAGGCAAGTCCAGAGGGAGAAGCTGATTAGTGGTTGCCAGGGTCCAAAGGGAGAGGTAATAGGGAGTGAGCCCTAAGTGCTATGAGATTTCTTTGGGGGTAATGAAAATGTCCTAGGATTAGGTGATAGTGATTGCACAACTCTGTGACCACCCTAAAAACCACGGAATTGTACGTTCTAAGAGGGTAAATTTTATGGTATAGGAAGTATATCTCAGTAAAGCTGTTGTTTAAAAATTCAGTAACACAAAATTACCATATGACCGAGCAATTCCGATCCTGAGAATGGGCAAATGGAAAGAGACAAAAAGATTAGTGGTTGCCTAGGGCTGGGAGGGATGGGGGGCAATGGGGAGTGCCTGCTAATAGGAATGGGGTTTCTTTTTGGAGGGATGAAATGTTCTAAAATTGATTGTGGTGATGATTGCACATTTTTATCAATATACTAAAATTATTGAATTGTAAACTTTCAATGGGTGAATCAAATTGCATGGTGTGTGAATGTATCTCAAAACTGTTAAACAGGTAAAACATTCAAAACAGTTTAGGTTAGCCCTGGCTGGTGTGGCTCAGTGGTTTGGGTGCCGGCCTGGGAACCGAAAGGTTGCCGGTTTGATTCCTGGTCAGGGCACATGCCTGGGTTGCAGGTCCCCAGTGGTGGGCGTGTGAGAGGCAACCGATCCACGTATCTCTTGCACATTGCTGTTTCTCTCCATCTCTTTCTCCCTCCCTTCCCCTCTCTCTAAAAGTAAATAAATAAAATCTTTAAAAAAATAGTTTAGGTTAAAAAAAAAGGTTATAATAGTGGTATGAGGTCTAAATGAGTCTTTGCCTTCAGAACACCTCAGCCCCCAACACACACTGTCTGTCACACCCAGTCACCATTGTGTGCGCTTTCGTCTTGCCCACTGACTGAGAGCCCTGTGGTAGCAGAAACTTCCTCATTTACCCAGGGCCAGCTTCCTGGGCTTGTAATCTGTGTGGTCACACGAGGCCCCCCCTCAGAAGGGTCGCACATTTGGTTTTAATGCTCTGCTGTCACCATCTCGAAGTTCTTAACCCTTGAACAAGCTGCAGGGGCCCCGCAGTGTTATCTCACACCGAGCCCTGCGAATTCCGTCGCTGTACCGAATCCACCTTCAGTGCCTGCAGCGCTCAGCGCAGGGCTGTTGCTCAGCAGTGTCCCTAAAGCTCCATTCTCTCTCCCAGCCCCAGGGCCCTGCGACTTCCCCCAGAACAGTGCCTTGACCTTCAACACAGATTCACCCAGAGCCTCCTGCGTGCCCGGAACTGTGTCAGCAGCTGGGGATCTAGCAAGGAGCCAAGGCAGGCAGCTGAAGCTCTCTCCCCCCTTCTCGGCAGGGGAGCCGCTGGGAAGGAGGCTGTTCCAGCAGGCACATAGCCCCCCTCCCCATTTCCCTCCAACAGCAATGACAGCGCTTGACTCATTTGCACTTTTAGTTAGAGAAAAACATCACCGTGGGATTCTGATGTTGTCAGTTCTGCTTTGTAACAGGAAATAAGAGGCCCTGATGAATGAGGATGAGACTTCAGTTCTTTTCCACGGTGTGAAATAAATAGTCGTCTCTGCCTTTTTCAGTAGGCTTGCGGTCTATCCCGTTGACATCCGTTATTAAAGAGATCTGTCAGCACCTTCGAATCCAATTCGGTTTCTCTGGACAAAGCACTATGCTAGGCACCGCTGACAGGAAGATGGGTAGCCGAGTCTTTTTAGGCTTGTCACACAAGCTCTTTGGACAGAGATTACGGACGGATACACTTTGCAGGGAGTCAACAGAGAGCCGTAGTTGAAACTCTGAAATTCCTGGTAGACCTGGCTTCCACTTGGTAGATGTGCTTTACTAGGGGTGAGTTCTAGGGGCAATTCCTTCATCTCTGTAAACTTTAGTTGTTTCATCAGTTAGTACAAAACTGATGCCCAGGGGCTATTGTAACACATGCATAATAGTGGCATAGTGTCCAGAACTTACTAAGAAAGCCACAATAAAAACATAATCTAAGCCAGGGGTGCCCAACCTTTTGGCATCTCTGGGCCACACTGGAAGAAGAGTTGTCTTGGGCCACACATTAAATGCACAAACACTAATAAAAAAAAAAACAAAACTCAGGTTTTAAGTAAATTTACGATTTTGTGTTGGGCTGCATTCACAGCCTTCCTGGGCCGCATACAGCCCGTGGGCCACAGGTTGGACACCCCTGACCTGAGCCCTGGCTGGTGTGGCTCAGTTGGGTGGAGCGTCGTCCCACAAACTGAAGGGCGGTGGGATCAATTCCCAGTCGAGGCATATGCCTGGGTTGCGGATTCGGTACCCCGCTCCTCCAGTCCAGGCGTGTGTGAGAGCCAGCTGATTGATGTTTCTGTCTCACATAGACATTTTTCTCCCTTCCTTCCCCTCTCTCTAAAATCAATAAATCAATAAGCATGTCCTTGGGTGAGGATTAAAAATTTTTTTTAAATCATAACCTGAAACATGCAGTACCACTGTGCTATTTTGCCTCAGGATGACTCAGTAGTGCCGTCCTGGCACACAGCTGCATGCCGTAGAACCCTCTGCCTGCACTCTCTTTCTCCAGCTAGAGGTGAAGGCAGATGGCCAGCATCACCTAACACTGTGAAGTCAGTGAGGTCCTCTTCTTCTCTCTTAGCCTTCATTGGGGCGATGCGCCCACCTGGCCCCCAGACCCCCAGGCACACAGTATCTTTTTGGAGGAGGCTAAGCAAAGGGGCTGGAATGCCGTAGCTACAGGTGGGGCCACCAAGGGGGAAGAGGGTTTGTCCTGTCCTGGCATCGTTTTCTTCTTTGGAAACTGGTGCCCACCCACCTGAGCACAGTCTGCCCATGGAGCACCTAAGAAGTTGGAGTCTGTTCCCCAGCCCCAGTCCCCTACCATTGGCCAGTCATTAGAAGTGGCTGCCACCAAGGAGGGCAGCAAGGCCGCTTCCTTCAGTTGAGGTAGGGCACTTCTTGAAGAGACACTCACCTGAGAGGTGTCAGCCGGCGCTCCCAGCAGGCGGGGGAATGAGCACCTGTTCCTGAACAGGGGACTCAGGCAGGCAGCGCGGCACAGAATCAAGTACAATAACTGAATGGTAGGAAGGGCTGTCCTAAGTTTCGGCCATGCCTTGGAGCTCTGGAATAGAGATGGGTTAGGGGAGGTTAGAGGATAGTAAGAAATTTCGTAGTTGACTATGGGGGGAAGTTCATTGAAAACTGCACACATTATGGCTCTCTGCGCATTTCACCAAACTTATAGAGTCGATCCAAGCAAAGCATTTCTAAGCAGATCAACCAAAAGTCCAAAGAAAGCCTTGATCATAAAATATTCATCATTTCTAAGATTCTGCTTGCTTCCTTTTTAAGTGTTTAGTGCTGTATAAATATAATGCCCATAGTCAAAAACAGAAACAAAAACCCGGGCTCTGAAAGTAGGACTGGGTTGGAATCCCAGCTCCATGATTTACACTCCGAGTAACCTTTCTTCAGGAACCGGTGTGATGAAGATGATAGCACAGACCTCCCCAGATTGATGAGATAATGTACCTGAAGTACCCGGCACATACAAACTGCTCTTCTTTTCCTTCTCCTCCTCTGTCAGCTGAGATCGTAGTGCTGTGGGGGTGATAAGACGTGCATGCATAGAAATGTGAAATGACAGAGAGAGCAGTCGATGTCTCTGATGCACTGGATGCCTGTGTCCCCCTAAAATTCATGTTATTATCCTAACCCCAAAGTGCTGGCTGGTATTAACAGGTGGGGCCTTTGGGGCGATTAGGTTATGGGGGCGGAACCCTCGTGAATGGGATTCTTCAAGCTGTCTGTGCTGCGTCTTCCTAAGTGCTTTCTGACAGATTATTTTCCTCTATGCAGGAAACTCACATCTTGAACTTTAGTTCGTAAAATACATTAAGTCACACTTTGGCTTCTGAGGAGGAGCAGGAGGGGATGCACATAATGACTGCTTATGGGGTTCACTTCTCATCTGAGGAAATTATCGTTTCAAAATGATCAGGTGCTCCTGACCCTGTCTGAAAACGTGTAGATATTTTGGGGCTCAGTTAGAAAGTGTGTAGGATAATTGTTAGTGCTCAGAGAATCCAGTTCTAGCCCCCACTGTTGAAATCTCAGGAACCCACAGAATTCCTCCTCTCCTTGGAGAGGAAGGAAAAGATACCTGTTCCCCTTACCTGCCCATGCTGGGAAAGCTACTTAAAATATTTGGATAGAAGGGGTGGCTTTTCCCCACCTGTTATGGGGTGAATTGTGTCTCCTCAAAATTCATATGTTTAAATCCTTAGCCCCAGTACCTCAGAAAATGATCTTATTTGCAAATAGGGTCCTTGCATGTGTAATTAAGAATGAGCCCTGGCTGGTGTGGCTCAGAGTGGATCGAGTACCAGCCTGCGAACCAAAAGGTTGCTGGTTCGATTCCCAGTCAGGGCAAATGCCTGGGTTGTGGGCTAGGTCCCCAGTTAGGGGCATGTGAGAAGCAACCAATCAATGTTTCTCTCAGACATCAATGTTTTTCTCCTTCTCTGTCTCCCTCCCTTTCACTCTCTCTGAAAATAAATTTAAAAGTCTTAAAAAAAAAGAATGACCCAATGTGACTGGTGTCCTCATAAAAAAAGATAATTTGACATCAAGACACACACACAGGGAGAACATCATGTGAGGGTAAAGGCAGAGCCCAGGGTGATGCTTCCACAAGCCGAGGAACACCAACGATTGCCAACAAACCCCCAGAAGCTGGGGGAGAGGCATGGACCAGAGTCTTCCTCACAGCCCTCAGAAAGCATTAATGCTGTGCACACTTTGATCTCAGACTTCTAACTTCCAGAACTGCGAGACAATGGATTTCCGCTGTTGAAGCCACCCATTCTGTGCTACTTTGTTATAGCAGGTTTTGAAAACAAATACACCCCTGTCTCTAAAACAGTAGACCTGGTTCATTCTGTGTCTGGCAAAGCTAGTCTCGGTTTCCCGAACTGAAGGATCAGCGAAGGTGGAGCTGCGGCGACCTTTTCCACCCAAGTGGCTCCTAAAGAGCTTGCAAGGTATGCAGAGGTCCCTGGAAGTCAGCAGGAAGAGCGGCCTGGGAACCCTCAGCCCTGCTTTGCACCGTGAGGACACTGTCCTATGAGTACTGTGGTGTAAGGGAGGGGGCCCCCAAGGTGGAGCTGAGTGTTAACTCCCTTGAAGGATAGAGAGCATGGATTTTGCTTAACCTGGCTCCTAAGTCTTTGTTCTCAGCCTCTCTCCCCCATCATCAGGCTGTTACCAACTTGTCTTTAGTCACCTGATGACTAGGTTTCCATGGTTACCTACAAGCATGCAGCAAGGTGTCATTCCTAGGAGGCCTCAGGATAAAACAAATAACAAGACAGGGCCTCTGGGCACAGTGAAAATAACCTGGATCCAATGATCGGAATGGAGTACTGGGGGCAACTAGGTCTCCAGCGCGAGTCAGAAGACCAGCTGGCAGAGCTGAGCAGAAAGGCAGAGGCAGGGCAGCAAGCAGTCCTCCTTCGTGCACCGTGATACCCAAGCCTTATGGTGAACGAGCTGACTCACCAAGCACTTCACGTGCGTTACCTCCTTTGGTCCTTGTTTACCGAAGCCCTCTGTTTTGCCAAAGAAGGAACTGAGCTTATGGGGCATGTTGAAGATCACACAGCTGGTAGGTACAGAGGGAGCAAGGATTTGAACCCAAGTGCTAATTAGCTTCCCTCTGTCCCACCAGATCTGCTTTCTGCTTTTTCCCACCCCAGAGGCTGACCTTCGTGGGCTGCAATCCACAGCCTCCCTTGTCCCAGCTGCAGTGTGTCTGTCATGGGAGAGCCCCCCAGACAAGGAGAAAGAGAGGTTGTTTTTGACTGGCTGCCTCTACGGAATCCTCTCCTTCCATTTCCTCCCCTTGTGTCTTTGAGTCTAGGGCTGCTATTCTTGGCTTCCACCCTATCCCTTGTGGTTGCCTGGAACCCGTTCTTTTATAGGAAACCCCTTTATAATAAGTCCTTTTTTAAAAAGATTTTATTTATTTTAGAGAGGATAAGGGAGGCAGAAAGGGAGGGAGAGAAACATCAATGTGTAGTTGCCTCTTGAGCACCCCTCGCTGGGGACCTGGCCCATACCCCAGGCATGTGCCCTGACTGGGAATCGAACCGGTGACCCCTTGATTTACAGGCCAGCACTCAATCTACTGAGCCACATCAGCCAGGGCATATAATACATCCTTCTTGAATGGTCTTCTTTCCAGTGAGGCCCTGGCTGCTCCACCAGGTCTGTCTGTTGCTGAAGGCTTTGCCTTTAACTCCTAGGCCATGCGTCTCTCCATTCCCAGCCAGTGTGATGACGATGAGTCCAAGAGTGGGTGGGTCAGCTTTCTTTCAGCCCTGCCACCTAAGGTCAGGGTTGTTACCTGAGACCTGGGGCTACAGGAGAGAGGTGCTGAACCTGAGGTAGGTCCCCAGTGGTTATAGGTGTGAGGTAAGAGTCACAGCACAGCCTAGAGAATTGGGCAAGACCCATTTACTCACCTAAAAGGACCTTTGGGTCTCACGTGGTCTTTCCTGTCCTGGCATCTCTCCAGTGTTTAGCTGCTGCAGTGAGTTTGGCTAACTGTATATTTGGAGTAACCAGTCCCCACAAGACTGCCTTCACTTCAGATACCAGCCACAAGTTTGTGGGTTCCCAGGATCACCCTACATCAGACTAGCTGGCCTCAAATTCAGAGGTTCCCATGATTACCCTCAAGTTCTATAATTTGCTAGAGCAACTCACAGGACTCAGGAAGTGCTACACTCATGATTACAGTTTGTTTTTAAATTTTTATTTCTTTATTTTAGACAGAGGGGAAGGGAGGGAGAAAGAAAAGGAGAGAAACATCAATGTGTGGTTGCCTCTCACGCGCCCCTTACTGGGGACTTGGCCCACAACCCAGGCATGTGCCTTGACTGGGAATCGAACCGATGAACTTTTGGTTTGCAGGCAGGTGCTCAATCCACTAAGCCAGACCAGCCAGGGCTGATTACAGTTTTATGATATGAAAAGAATACAAGGTAAAATCAGTCAGGGAAGAGATTCAAAGACAGAGTCCAGGAGGGGCCCAAACACGGAGGTCCAGGTTGTTGCTTCCTCCCTGAGGATATGTGGAGCCCTGACCACACTGTGTGTGACAATATGCTCATAGGATTGCCAACACGGGGGCTTACCCAAGCCTTTGGTGTCCAGAGTTCTTGCTGGAGCTTGGTCACACACTGCCCGAATGGCCGACCTTTAGTCTCCAGCCCCTGGAGGTCAGGACTGATATGGTGTGGCCCAGAGCCCCCGTCATAAATCACACTGTTAGACATTGTTAGACTGTCCAGTGACCAAAGCTCCTAGGCAAACAAGAACACTCCTATCAGGACATTCCAGGGGCCTCGAGATCCCCTCTCCGTAGCTGAGGGCAAAAGCCAGGCTTCTCTTGGGTCAGGTTGCTCTTCATTACACAGCGATTTTGTTTCTTTCTCCCGTTTGGCTATATTCCTGGTCTTCTTTCTCCTGGAAAGGACTTGTCACCAGCCACGAGTCCATTGCAGTGTGGAAAGAGGCTGAGAAGAGACTTAATACAATCAGGCAGTCTGTGGTGAGCTCAGCAGGTCTGGCCCATTACAAGATTCATCCCTGCACCCACCGTCCCTACCACCATGCTAGGAGATTCCATGTTGGTGTCCCTTTGTTGGGCAGGGAAACTGCTTTACAGGAAAGTTCTCCTTTGTGACCCCGGAAGAAGAGCCCACATTCTCCTTCTAAATGCCATTGTACAAAACAACGGTTGTCACGTGGGGAATTGTGGTGTCCCCATTCAGTCACTCAGGGAGAACGTGTTCCCTGTTCTACCTTTTTGCGATCACCTATCACATTACACATCTGCCTCCTCCTCTGATGTTAGACCTCTCGAAGGCCAGGGATGTGTCTTATTTATCTTATACTTCCAGTGTCTACCATGTAGTGGTCACTCACAGGCCTCCTGTCAACGAAATTCTCCAGCCCACCTGCTCAGGAACACCAGTGCATTTAGTTTCTTTAGGTAAGAGTTCACAGAGATGCCTCTAGATGCATGTCTGCCTGCTCTTTCATAAGAGTAAGTGCTGCCCTGGCTGGCGTGGCTCAATTGTTGGAGCACCGTCCAGTGCACCGAAAGTTTGCAGGTTCGATTCCAGGCAGGGCACGTACCTGGGTTGCAGGTTCCATCCCTGGTTGGGGCATGTATGAAAGACAACCGATCGATGTTTCTCTCTCTTTCTCGGTCCCTGCTACCTCCCTTCCTCTCTCTCTAAAAGCAATGAAAAAATGTCTTCAGTTCCAGATTTAAAAAAAAAAGAGTAAGTCCTTTCTGAATATTACATATAGGAAGAGTACATTTTTATATATATTATAAATATTCCTTGAGAAATGCATTATAATGTGATAGAAGAGATCCATAATCATCTTTTACAAATAGATACAGTTTGACATTTAAGATGAACTGATAGTCACACTCAAAAAAATGGAAAAAATGAGTGGAGGAGCCAGGGTAGGGAAGTCTACTATTTAAACCATTTTAACTGCTGTCTTGACTGATGAAGCAGGCATAGCTTAGGGCAGCAAAGTGATACCAGACGTCACTGTTGCCATGGGAAATAAAAGACATTTTGATTTTTTAAAAAAAGGAGTAACTCATATTTAGTTGGCAGACTTACCTTGTTTACAAATATTTGGTCTCTTAACCTTTGCACCCGTGAGATTGGTGCTCTTACCAACCCCTTGAATAGAGGAAGATATTGAGGCAAAGAGAGCAACTTTGCAAAGTCATCTAACCCCCAGGTGACCCCGTAGGGATGTACCTGGGGCCGGGGTTAGATGTAATCTTTTGGATTCCAGGGCTCCAAGCCCTTAGCCACTATTCCATAGTCCACTGAGAAGTCCAGTGAGATCAATGCAGTTGATAGGCCATTTCCAGAAGAGGATATGGCTTGAAGTCAGGTGTAGAGTTAGGAGTGAGGTAAGATAAAGAAACTCGGAGTAATCTGCAAAGGACTGAAGTGGAAGCTAGTGAGTATGATTGAGAGAATGTACTAGAAATAGGGAAAAAATATATTGATCCTGTTTTTGTTTTTGTTTTTAAAGCAGAGAAAGCCACTGCAAGTGGGTGGAAGAGATCATTGTTAAAGCTAAAGCTACAGGGAAAATAAAAGCTGACACATTTCTGGGCGTTGTTTTTCTGACCAGCAAATAAACTTTGCAGCAATTTTTTAAATGTTTTTTTATATTGCATGGACAATCCATTACTTTATTTCCTTTTAAAGATTTTATTTATTTATTTTTAGAGAGAGGGAAAGGCAGAAGAGAGGGAGAGAAACATCAATGTGTGGTTCCCTCTCGCACACCCCCTACTGGGGACCTGGCCCACAATGTACGCATGTGCCCTGACTGGGAATCGAACCGGCGATCCTTTGGTTCACAGGCTGGCACTCAGTCCACTGAGCCACACCAACCAGGACTCCATTACTTTACTTCTAGGTTAATTTCTATTTTTATACATGTAATACATGTATTAGTAGTATGAAAAGATAACATTGTCTAAGGATTTCAAACAACAAAAAATCAGTTTCCTACCTGATCCGTACATCCCTCTCAGTTTTACTTTTTAGAGGAAATCACGTAAGCTCTTTCAGCTACTAGTTTCTACTAGTATTTATCACCATTTTCTAAATAAAATGCTTTTATCTAACTTTTTGATTGGTTGATTTTAGAGATAACATACCAACTTCCATCATGGGAGATGAGGGTTTCACTGTTTTTTACTACGTTTCCGGTTTTCCTCTCTCCCGTGTTCCCCGTGTCCGCACATCAACACTTTTTGCTACATCAGAAGTCAGTGTTTACAGCGGTGTGGCCACACAAGTCTTGTTGGCAGACAAGCCAAGCCATCATCTCCGCCTCAGCTCCTCTCTTGTACAATCTCTGTTTTTCCCACGTTAAAAAAAAATGCCATGTGTTTTTTCATTTGTCTATTTGCCCATAAACCCATCCCGTTTTTCCCCACGTGTTTCAATACCCTGCCGTCTACACATCCACAGTGTCTCCCAAACATTCGTGCATGCCAAGAACTTCCCCAGAATCTCCCTTTGTGCTCCTGTCTGGGCGGGTGTTCTCTGGGGCTGCCCACAGCTGCCAATCTGGGAATTCCTAGCCTTTTCTGTGTGTGTGTCATTGGAATGTGAAAAACAAAGCAGAAAACCACTGATGCTTATATACTGTATACACTATAACTTCTAAAGTTTGTTCTTTCTCGCATAATAAGTTCCTACCTGAATTTTAAAAAGTGATCTACCAACTCACTATTTTAAACACTGAAAAAGAAAGGGAATAAACCAAGCATTTATTTTGCAATTCTCCTTTTCCTGTCCAAACTGAACCCTTGGGTAACCAAATGGTAGATAAAGAAAATTTTCTCTTTATGGAACTCTTCCGGAAACAGGTTGAAAAAAGAATCTTTGAAACAAAATATCACTGTTTTGTAACTCTTAACGAATGCATGAATTAGCCTTGAGCATCAATGACTGTTGATGTCAACATAAAGACAGACCACCAGGTATCACGTGCCTCCTGACGAAAGGACTCAGTACCGCTTATGAAGTAGCGTTGCCACAAGAATCAAACTTGAATCAGATTAAGCACTGGTATCAGACTACCAATATATAGGATCTTTAAAAATTTTACTACAGGGGTACAGTTAGCCACATCCAGATTATGGGAAATTTTATAGGACAGATAACCCAGTTTATTCAACTAATAAATTTCAAGGAATAGAAAACCAGCCAACTTGCCGAGCACTAACTGCCAGCCGTGTGAATCAGCCAACTTGACCGCCGGGCCCAGGGGTGCCGTCAGATGACCGCAGTCTCAGCCAATTCTAATCACAGCCTCGTGAGGGGTCCCCAGACCAAACTGCTCACCAGAGCTCTCCTTAATTCCTGACTCATAAAATCACAAGCAAAAGAAAATGGTGGTGGCTTTTTTTACACCCCTAAGTTTTGGGGTAATTTATTATGCAGCAGTAGTCACTGAAACACTGATCAAGTGTAAGAACCAAAAATTAAGAATATACAGAATACTAACATTGCTTTTCCCTTTTTTCAAAACATGAAGAATGTGTCTGAAAAAAGTCATTAATCCTTTGATACCCCTATTTTCCTTTTTGAATTGAGGTAAAGAGAGACTCAGGTCATCACCAAGAATCCTGGTAGCTCTAGCCTTTTCTAATCACTAACAGCAAATCGGCAAATATTTACACCATTTGTCAGTTTTTCACGTATGTGCAAATTATTTTTCATTTAAACGGCATCATGTATTAGTTCTTTCGATAAGTATTTGACTTAGGCACTGTTGTGAGGTGCTGGGCACTGCTCTCATATCATCCAGGGAACTTGCTGATTCAGACTCAGACGTGGCAGGGGCAGAGCAGGCTGTCCTGTGTCCCAGCTGCCGCTTCTCCCCGCCGCCCTCGCGCTTCTGCGGGTGAACTGGAGTCAGCCCTAGCACTCTGCTCAGTAGTGACCGTATAGTGCTGAACTCTGTTCATTTGGGCACATAAATATCGAGGGGACTGGGTGGGGACATAAATATTGAGGAAACTGGCATTAAATTCCAGATTGTTCCACAGCAACACCGCTATAAAAATAAATGAAATTATTATTTTATGCAACCCTGGTACTCTCAGGGTACCTCTCTAGCCTGACATTTGGAGTTTGGGTTTTGTTCTCAGGCTAGAAAGATGTAGAGCTATGAAATTTAAAATTCATAGTTATGAAATTTTAAATGAAATTTAAAACTGAATGTTTTTTTTCTTGCTTACGCAAAATGATGGGAATTTGGGCCTAAGAGAAATTAAATTAAACTTTGAATTAAAAAAAAAAATGCCCCAGGTAAACCTGGCTCCAGTTCAAAAATTTGGTTCGCTTATTGTGGTTTCATTAAAACATACACACACACCCCAATTTTATAATGTTTATCTTGTGTGTGTGTGTGTATATAAAAAACATTTTTTTTTCTTTCCCCTCATACAAAACACACCTCTAATACTTGACCCATCAGTCAGACTTGTGTTCAGTAATTTGCTAGAATGGCTCATAGACCTCAAGGAAACACTTTGCTCTGTTTACTGGTTTATTATAAAGGATATATTAAAAGATGTGAATGAACAGCTGGATGCAGAGATGCCCGGGGTGCAGCTCAGAAGAGGTCGAAGCACAGGAGCTTCTGTGCGGGGTGGGTGCACTACCCTCCCTGCATGGCTGTGGGTTCGCCAACCCAGAAGCCCTCTGAACCCGGGGTTATTGGGATTCTTACGAAGTCTTCTTCGCTTAGGCATGATCAATCATTAACTCCATTTTCAGCCCCTCCCTTCTTTGGAGAGCTGAAGGGGAAGGCTGAAACTGTCTTTCTAGTGACCAGCCTCTGTCCAGGGCCTCACCAAGTGTCCCCTCATTGAAACAAAAGACCTTCCAGTCACCCAGGAAGTTCCAGAGGATTTAGGAGACCCATGTCAGACCTTCCTGTCAGGAAATCACAAGGGTCTCAGAAGCTGTGTCGGGAACTGGAATCAAAGGCTAAATGTTAGAACAACAGATTCTTTTGGTACCACTGTCTACAGGAGTTTCAGGAGCTTTGTGACAGGAGCCGGGGGTAGAAACCAAATACTAAAATATGTGAGTATATATCTTATTGTTTCCATAAGGTGGTATCGCACTTTAAAAATTGTTTTAATTCAATTTATTTTAACCAAAAAAAGAGTTCACCCATTATTACTATCACCTACCCCCACTTCTCACAGCCACCAATCTGTTCCCCTGAATCTTTGAGCCTGTGTTTTGTTGTTTTGTTTTGCTTTAGTTCCCCATGTAAGCGAGATCATTAGGCATTTGTCTTTCTGTATAACTTACTTCACTTCACATAATGCCCTTGAGGTCCGTTCATCCATGCTGTTGCAAATGGCAAGATTTCATGATTTTTTTGTGGCTGAATCATATTCAAATATATATGTATACATATATATGTGATTTCTTTATCCGTTCATTCATCTATGGACACTTAGGTTATTTCCATATTTTGGCTGTTGTAAATAACACTATTGTAAATAAAGCATGGGATGCAGATATATTTTCAAATTAGTGTTTTTGTTTTCTTCAGATAAATACCCCAAAGTAAACTTGCTGGATCATCTGGTAGTTCTATTTTTAATTTTTTGAAGAACATTTTTTTCATAGTATTTGCACCAATTTATGTTCCCCCCAACAGTGCGCAAGGGCTCCCTTTTCTCCACAGTGTTGATGAGTCCCAATGCTTACTTCTTGTCTTTTTTATCATAGGCACTCTAACAGGTGTGAGGTGATACCTCGTGGTGGGTTCTTTTAATGTACCTTTCGACCATCTGTACGTCTTCTGCAGAAAAGAATGTCCGTTCGGACCCTCTGCTCGTGTTTAAATCAGATTTTGTGTTTGTCTGTTTTGGGGTTGTTTTTTCTTCCTGTTGAGTTGTATGAGTTCTTTGTAGACTGTGGACGTTACCCCCTTATCAGAGATGTGATTTGCAAGTATTTTCTCCCTTTCAGTAAAGCTGCCTTTCCATTTTTGTGTTTTGGTGACTTCCTTTGCTGTGCAGTAGCTCTTCTGTCTGACATTATTCTGCTGGTTTATTGGTGCTTTTGTTGCTTCTGCTTTGGGTGTCAGATTCCAAAAGTCAGATTCCAGGACCCATGTCGAGGAGCTTACTGCCTGTGTGTTCTTTTAGGAGTTTTGGGTATCCTACTGTTAACTTTATGATACAGCCTCCAAGATCTTAATGACAAATTTCAGCATCCAGTGATAATAGTGAACATTTATGGAGTGCCAGGAACTGTGTTAAAAGCTTTCAATGCATCATCTCATTGAATGCTCACCACAACCTTATGAAGTTAATGTTATTATTGGCCCCGTTTCACAAAGGAGGGAACTACGGCCCTATTATCCATTCTGTGGAAGGTCCAGGACTCCCACCCAAGTCCAGAGCCTGTGCTTTTAACCTCTAAGCTGTCTTCCCTCTAAAATCAAGAAGTTAAGTCTGAGCAAGATCATTTATTGATTTATGACATTGCCTTACTCCAGAAAAGTTTCAGGCATTTGGTTAAGCAATTTGTCCAAGATTATCCAGACAGAAAGTGGCAGAGCCAGGAATCAAAGCTCTTTCTCTCACAAACATTATAAACTGAAATAACACGGATGTAGACCCACATCATACATGTCCTCATAAACACGAGGAAGGGAAATGGGGGCATTGTCTTTGGCTGGTTTTCATTTTCATGCTGGTTGGACACAAACTCGGCAGTAGAGTTCCTTGCTGTCTTTCGAGAAGGGAAGAACAGGACGGGAGAGGTTCAGGAACAACAGGACTGGGCAGGAAATACCAGGGCTGCCCGGGATGAGCAGATGACAGGAAGAGAGACCTGAGACGGTCACGTACCAAGCACATATACTGATGTGCTTGGCGTATGGCCGGCAATATGTGAACGCTGCTTCGTGAATCAGCGGCCTCCAGGAGGAAGGGTAAGAAAGAATGAAGGAAAGGTAAAATGAGGAGACAAAGGAAGAGCTAAGAACCCATGTATCAGAGGAAGTGGAGGGAAGGCAGGGGTGAGGGGAGACACTTATATCTGTTTAAGTGAGAATAAAAATAGTTTAATTTGGTTGTACAAAGTTTCAGAGAAGAAAAGTATCAAAGGCAAACACCACCAAAACAGCCATTTTTTTAAAAACTGCATATCTTGCCCTGGCTGGTGTGGCTCAGTGGATGGAGCACCGGCCAACAAACTGAAAGGTCGCTGGTTCCATTCCCCGTCAGGACACAGGCCTGGGTTTCTGGCCAGGGCTCCCGTTGGGGGCGTGTGAGATGCAACCAACTGAGATGTTTCTCTCTCTTTCTCCTTCCCTTCCCCTTTCTCTACAAATAAATTAATTAATAAAAAAACAGCATATCCTATCATATTTCAAATCAGGAACAGTCCCTTCAAGTCCGAGCATTTAACAGTTCTGTCAGCACCTCTCAGGTGCCTCTTCTTGGGTTTGTAGCCTCGTTCTTCCCAAAACAGATCCTTAATCCATTTTTGTGCTTCTGAGACTCAATCCAAACAGGGTTGGGTAAAGAGCTGTCTTTTCTTGGAAATAACTTGAAAAATAAATAGAATGAAATACAGACTCATTTTTTTTTCCATATGCCCAAAAAGTGGAACATTCATTTGCTTTCAGTTTGAGTTATTATAAAAACATTGCAGAACTTGTTCTTCATCTCTTTTTATTTTATTATTATTATTTTTTTACGAAGGAGCCTGTCTCAATTTAGTATCCTTAACTAAACATGCCTTAGTCTCCCAGCAAGAACTGGCTGTAAAGAAAATCCAGCTCTTTTAATAGCAGCTCTTTAGCCCTGGCTGTTCACTGAGTTCCAACTAGAAAGGCAAAATGCATTAGAAACCGTTCTCGTTAAGAACCATAATGTTTTACTTAGGTTGGACGCGGCCCCTCTGGATAATGCAAAGCAGAAGTCGCTTATGGAGCAGCAGGGACAGGAAGAGGAAATGGCTGACCTGTAACTAGAGGTCCCCAAAGGTGACAGGTACATTTATTGATCTCCTGGGACCTACATTTAGTTAGCAACCTGAGCTGGTTAGCACGTGTGTTGAGTAACGTTTAAATCGTTATAGTGCATGAATTTAAAACATCACAGGGATGTATTTATTTCCCCATCCCACCTTTCTAGAGATTTCCTTTTTTTTTTTTTTTTTACCTAAACTGTGCAAACAACATTCAAAAAAGCGACTTAATTCAGGCTTGTTGGATAGAGTCCCGTGAAATGTTGATCATTAGTTAACTTCTCTTTCGCCAGCAGAACTGGACAGAGTTCTCTGTTGTAAATAATCTAGGGCAAAGAAATTTCCACGTCTCCTTGAGTTTAGCTTGGAATTATTCCTTCTTTCGCTAAAGGCAGCATCGTGTATACATTTATTTTTAAGTAGAAGCATTCTGTTTTTTAAATGTAAGCAGTTTAATCTTTTTAAAGGATTATACAGACTCTGAGATCCTTGAAGGGGCTGCAAATTCTAAAGGAAAGAGCAACACCGTAACGTTCTGGAAATACACAAAAGCGGGCACATAGAGAATGTTACCCTTCCGATAACCAGTGGCTAAGAGCCTGACCTAAATTAAATCTAATCTTTCGTAGACTACTTTGTAACAACTCAGATCCAAGGCAAATCACAGCCCCGACACAAATGCGACAGGGACACAAATGTATTAGATTTAAATGCCCAATAAAAGAATTTAACACCTAGAAGATCTGTGCCCTGATACTATTTTTAAGAATTATGACTGATAAGATGTTCTCAGCTCTGGGAAAGCCTGGAAAAAAAAAAAAAAGATTCATTCCATAAAGGTATTTTTACAAAGCAAGTGGATTTAGAATTTAATGGTGACATTTATTCATTATAAAGCAGACAGTTCCATGTAGAGGAATTTGATATTTATAACAGCATCGTTGTCAATTAAATTTGTAAAGCGTAAAAGTGAGTCAAAGGTGCTTGAGCGAGACAAAGTGGGAGCTCTGTGCGAGGGTCGTGAGCTGTTGGGAGAAAGAAGGAAACAGAGGGGAAGATCGTCCTTGTAGCTGTTCTTGGTGTTTGTTTTTCTTAAATTCCACTGATCCTTAGATCTGCATCATAACCGATTGAAAGGCCCTTAGTATTAGCTAGTAAATGTATGTAAGTTCAGATTTCTTAGTGGCCAAATCTTGTGAATTTCATTGTCTCCTTTATCCCCCCCCCTGCCCCCCCACTCTGGTATTACTCATCTAATGTACTAGTTTCTCTTCGGCTTCCTTAAGGTTTTGTGTTATTTCAATTTTTGGTTGGTGGCCCCTCCTTAAAAGGCAGTTGTTTACCACATTCTAAAAAAGCCACAGACGAGGAACGAGCATCGTCTCCATCCTTCCTTGGTTACACATTCCAATCTATTCAAATTGCGAATCGATTTGCTTTTCTGTTGTTTGTACTATAGAGGCTCATGTACTCTGTATTACCTTCTTTCTGAGTCCAGTGCAGGTTTTGTAAAGGTCAGAAACATATGTAAGTAATCAAACCCTATTGTATAACACATTGTGCCAAGAATGTATTTTTCACACATGGTGTGTTAGTGAAGAAATAAAACCTTGAAGCTAAAGTGTTTTCTATTAGGCTACTTAATATAGAAATGGTAGGTGCCCCAGGGCAAAAATTAATTGATGCTTACGCATAACCTATTGCCTTTTAATTGAAACCTTGCTTATTTACAAGTGTAAATCTATGAGCTAAATCACATCTTGAGTCTAAGGATTTATGACTAGAATAATTTTAATCCTGAGTTAGCTGTTATAAAATGTGCTTTCTTGGCATTCATTCCAACATATAAGTTCTTTGGCTGCTTTATTGCAACCAAGACAAAATTATTGAAATTTGGCAATAGCATAAAACACTTTCCTAAATTAATAATAGCATGCATGTTAGAATAAAGCATGTTCCATAATTGTTTTTTAAAACCTCGGTGTCTGGAAATGCATTTACAACATCATCTGACCAGCAAACAAATACTTCATTTTTAGGACTGAAAGATGAAGCTCTAACTCTTAATTATTAAGGCTATGTTTCGCAGAAACTAGAGTGTATTGTTAGAAGGCTTATTTTCTTTGTGAATGTCTCATTTGAATTTTTATTTATTCCTTGGGGGTTGAGTCTTGGTAAGATATAAATAGCAAATATATTTATCTAAATATTTTTTTAAAAATTTTTTCTCATGACTCTTCTAACTCACCGATTGGAATTTTGGAAGATCAAAAGGAAAGTAAGCAATAAATGCTAGTTATTTAAAGAATAAAATAACAATGCCTGGCTTATTTACTTCTAATTAAATCCTGCATGAAACCATAAAAATGAAAATGTGTTTATGTAACCAATTTAAAATCTAACCAATCCAGAGAAAACATCAGCCCTCCCTGGGTGTGTCAATACATAGTTTTATAACATTAAGAAAAAAGAAAAATAAGATCCAATGGTAATTTCCTTTTTACAAAACAATTTTCTCCTACCAAATAAAGCTATGAAAACTTTGCATAAGTACTCAAAGGAACTAAGGTACCATCTGCAGAGGGTGGTTTGCCTCCAGGTGTGAGGGCAAATCAATGATGAGCACATTGTGCAGGGACATTCATCTGCTCGCTCACTCGCAGGAGTGAGTTATTCGGCATCCAACATGTGCCAAGCACGGTGCCTGATCTACCCAAGTGCCAGACACCTAATAAAATAGGGTGAATTATTAGGTCCTTTTTGCAGTGAAATTACAAGTGAATCTGTAGATTGCCTTTCATTTTTAATCCATTGTTTCATTGACATTCATATTCTTTTACACATTTTTCTCATATCGAAGGCTAAATGTGATTTTTTAGAAAAAGGTTGGTTTTAGCTCTTCCCCCTCATAGACTCAGTTTGAAAAGATTCTCTCTCACATCACCCCAGGTGGATTACCCCACGTGTTCAGGTCTGAGTTCAGAAGCTGTCAGGCCTCTGTCAAAACTCCGCTTAAAGGTTTATTTATTTATTTATGTTTAGAGAGAGGGGAAGGGAGGGAGAAAGAGAGGGAGAGAAATACTAGTTTGTGGTTGCCTCTCACGCACCCCCAATGGGGACCTGGCCCACAACCCAGGCATGTGTCATGACTGGGAATCGAACCAGCGACCTTTTGGTTTCACAGGCCAGCACTCAATCCACTGAGCCACACCAGCCAGGGGAAAAAAAAATTTTTTTTAAGATTTTATTTATTTAGTTATAGAGAAATGGGAAGGGACAGAGAAAGAAAGGGTGAGAAACGCTGATGTGCAAGAGATACATTGACCCCAACTGGGGACCTGGCCTGCAACCCAGGCATGTGCTCTGACTGGAAATTGAACCAGCAACCTTTCAATTCACAGGTCAGTGCTCAATCCACTGAGCTACACCAGCCAAGCCTCAAAACCCTGTTTAAGCCACTGTCTGTTGAAAGGGTCAGTAAGGTATCTGGGAGTGGTAAGAGCATATGGGTCAGTGTACTATGTTGTCAGAGATTTTTGCCCAGCCAAGACAACTGAATTGGATATCAGTTCAAAATCGTGGATCATTTGGTGACAATGTATGTTCTTCTTTCTGGGATATTTGCCTATGTACCTGTCAATGCTAATTTCTCCTTTTGGTCTAAAAATTTAGATTTCTTGGCATTTTTATTTGCAGAGCCATTCCCCTTCTTCTCCTTTCTCCTTGCAGTTGTCTGCTTGTTGGTATTCCGATTAGACTTTCTAGATGTGTTTCTTTTTTTAGTTTAGAGTTGGACCCTCATTTTAGCTCCTCAATTTGAATTCTCCAATTCTGGTGAAATAGAATTCTCTGGTATTAAATCAGGATGTCTCCAGAGCAATAGAGCAGAGAAGTGGTAGGGTGTACTAAATAAGGCTCTGAGCCTTTTCAAGTATTATGTGGAAAGCAACCAGGAATAATACCAGGCACTATAGAATTCCAAATAGGGTACTCTTGGAATGAACACAGTCCCAGGAATCCTAAACCTACTCTCCTCTCCTGTTCAAGTACTAAATTTTCTGCAGGCTCTATCTGTATTTGATGCAGGAGTCAGAAAACTCAACCCAAATGACCTGCACACACACACACACACACACACACACACACACACACACACGAAGAAAAATTATTGCTTGAAGTAAGCCAAAAAGTCCAAGTATAGATCTTCAGGCACAGCTTGATTCAGACTTTAAGCTGGGGAGCACTGGGGTGCAGTCCTCCCCTCCCCTTCTTCAGAGTCAGCAGTTCTGCAGCCGCCAGTGGTCCCTGGCAGCTTTTGGTTATCGACATCACAAGAAATTACTGAAGAAAGGCCCACTTTTCCTCTAATTGCTTCAATAAAAGTCCCAGCATTGAATCTTATGGGTTTTGATTGGCCTATTTTGAAGTGTGTGCCCACCTCCCAACCAATCACTGTAACCAAAGAGATAGGTGCTGTCATTGGCTTAGTCTAGGTCACATGCTCCACTGCGGGGTGGGGTTGGGGGGGCAGGAGTGAAGTCAGCTTCACCGGAAGGGCTCAGGTAGAGAGAAGGAGGGGAAGATTCCCCGTTGTCGGGGAGGGATGTTCAATGCTGAGAAGTGAAAACACTGAGCATTCACTGTGCCACCCCCTCAGAAAGATGCCTCTGTCCCGCAGGGACTTGACTGCTCACCCCTACCACACATCTCAGGTTTGGGGGACATGACCAGAGTGGCTTTGGAAAAGAGATTTAGGACTCCTGAATTAAAGAGTTTCTCAGCCTGAAATAGGCCATTCAGAGAACATTTTACTTCTTGAAGCAGGTCAGAAACATTGCTATTTGAATGGAGAAAGAGCAGAAGTTAAAGGAAAATGGTTTGCATCCTTCGAACTGAAATTTATGCCGCAGTTGATGAGCAGCTTATTAGAACCGTCTTCCTTGAGGTAGACAATAAACTGTTTGTGTGTGGGGTATTCTTTTGTTGTAAAAACTGAGTCATTATTTGGGTCTTTCAACCCTCTGAACGGGTGTTATTTCTGAACCACGACCATAGCCAGTTTTTAGATAAATAAATACTCCACAAGGGAAAGACTGAAAGGAGGTGTTCTTTCCGGGGGAGGTTCTACTCTGTTATTCCATGGCTGGTCTCAATTAGCTTTCTGCCGCCGCCACGGATTAGTGAGAAAGGCAATGGGCGTACAGAACATGCCCATAGGTCCATGGAAGGCTTCCATTTCCTCCTCATTTCTGACACCACTGAACACTTCAGTCCAACACACACCATCGGTTCAAGTGCATGAATAAAACTCTACTATATATAGTATGAATGAATTCCAGGATGCAAACTATATATAGTTGAGCTAAATAACAAGTTCTGTCTCATGTCATTCAGCTTGGCAACATTTAAAACACGGAACAGTTCTTTCCAGTCACTCCTTGCCGAATGCTGGTCCTTCCCGGTGCCTCCCTGGTGCGCCCTCACTTCCAGCTGGGCTGTTTGCACGTCTCTTTTTTGGACTTTGGTTTCTGTCTGTTTTGTTTTTGGCTGTTTCTGTCTGACTTCCACGTACAGAGATGGTGCTAGCATTTGGGGCAGGAATTGCTCAGAGCAGCAACCTGGTTGGGGAATTGCCTGGAATGTTTGAGGGGTTGCTTGGGGGTGCTAATGGAGCCTACAGAGGAGGGAGGGCTAAAGGACTTGCCCTGGACCATCTCTTGGTGCTGCCACTGCCCACACGTACCTCTTTATTTTCTTTATTTTCTTTTATTAACTTCTCATTCTGGCAGGCATGTGCTCCACCAGTTAAGCCAAGCTCACCCCACAGAAAGCCTGTCATTTTTCTCTGAACTGCCCATTTCCATCAGCTAGATATGAAGGGATTGGGCAAACATGTATCGAGACATCAGGGATGCAACGCGAACAAGATCTTTGTCCCCAGGTTGTCTGTGGTCAAAAGTGGAGTCGGGGCAAAAGGAAAGTACCAACACAAAAATGAAACGCGCAGTGATTGGGGCTGGAACGGCGCTTCATCAGAGTAACAGGGTGGGCACAGGGAGGGCTCCGTTTACCTCAGATCTGCCCTCCCGGTCCCTGCCTCCTCTCTCTAGCTTGGATCCACGTGTGCTTCATGTTTCCCACATTCAACTCACTTAACAAACATTTATTGAGGGTTGATTCTGTGGTAAGTGCTGGGTCTGCAGCTGTGCTGGACTTCTGCTCCAGTCTGAGAGTCAGATAATAAGCAAATATATAAGATACTATTTGGTGCTAAAACAGGTGAAGAGGTAGATAGGGGCAGAGAAGGGCACAGGTTGCAAAGACAGGCACAGAGATGAGAGGACGCTTGAGTGGGGACGTGACATTTGAGCTGATATCCGAGGGGTAAGACGTGACCAGCCAGGGGAGGTCTCGGGGAAGAGTGCTGCCCGCAGGGAAAACTGGAAGGGCGAGGACTGTGATGTGGGAAAAGCTTAAAGTGTTCAGGAACTGAAAGAAGGCCAATGTGACAAAGAGTGAGGGGAGAGAGGACCGGAATTGACATCAGAAATCAGCAGGGGTCAGATCACGAGGGCTGGGAATTTGATTTTCAGTGCGATTTGGAAAAAGAACATCCTTTTTTCAGTTATCAGATATGTATGTTTCTTTTTTTAATTTTATTTTTCAGTGACAGTTTTATATTCAATATTATTTTGTATTGCAGGTGCAGATGCGCATGTTTCCTTTTTTTAAAAAAAATATTTATTTATTGTTAGAGAGAGGGGAAAGGAGGAAGAAAAGGAGAGAAACAGATTGCCTCTCTCACACCCCCAACTGGGGACCTGGCCTGCAAGCCAGGCCTGTGCCCTGACAGGGAATCGAACTGGTGACCTTTCAGTCCACAGGCTGGCACTCAGGCTACTGAGCCACACCAGCCAGTACCCAGATACACATGTTTCTTATCCAAGGGACTCTCTTCAGCATGGAAAGGAAGCAGAATTAGTAACTAAGATATTGGTGGCTTGGTGAGCACAGAAATAGAGCGAAGATGAGTTGAAAGGCTCCTGCAGGGTCCACACCACTGGGGATCTTCCCTTGGGAATGTCTGGGTGTTTGTGAGTGCCAGATACACTACACTCCCTTGAACAAATCTTCATTCCCCAGGTCTTCTTGTTATGTAGGGTGACAAAATCCCTGAGCCTCTATTCTTTGCCACATCGTCACCTTCCTGCAACTTTCAATACATCAAGGATCCTCTGTCAAGAGATGATATTTAATCACCTGAAGAACCTGATCCAAAGCCTGTTGACATAATGAATCCTCATGGGAGTGTGTAGTTATACAATATCCCCTCCGTGGTTCATGAATAATCATCAGTAACAATCCCCGAGAGTGAGACTTCCTGACTTGGTCCTTTGGTTTGGGATGAGCCTTCTTTTCACACTTGTTACCCTGTAATAACTGCCCACAAGATGAATGTGATTTTGATATAAAATAGAGTCTTTACTCAAAGGATCTGTTTACTTAGCAACTTCAGAACCCATGGAAAATAAGCAGAGGAGTGCTTCTTCTCTGGGGACCTCATTTGCTCATCCACTCATGTACCTGGAGCCCCAGGCACAGTGAATAGAATAGATTCATCGTGCGCTCCTTGCCCCCAAGTCTGATCAAGCTTCCATGTTTATCTCTGGTCTTAAAATCAACACATTGTCCATTTACAAACTGTATATCATAACTGCCCTGGATTTACAGGGTGTGCTCTCCATGCAGCTTGCAAATATCTGTCTTTAATTACCTTCTGAAGACTCAGAGCCACCACAGCTCTGGTTCCTCCTCCCGCTTCTTCCTACCTCCAGAGCTTTTGCTGCTGTTGCCATGACAACTGGGATGAAAAGCCTTGGAACCTTATCTCTTACTATGGGTGCATGTCTCCCCATAAGGACATTATTGTATGTCAGCCAAACTGGACTCCGGGGGCTGCTCTTTAAATATACCATTGAGTCATATGGAAATTGGAACTGTAGAGGCAAGATTATGAGGGCATTTAGTCAGGGACCTAGGAATGCTCAAATCTTGCTTTCAACCAGCCATCTCTTTCTTTGGGGCCTTCAAAACAAAAGTGCTGTGGCCCTGGCTGGTGTGACTCAGTAGATTGAGTGCTGGCCTGTGAACCAAAGGGTCGCTGGTTTGATTCCTGGTCTGGGGCACATGCCTGGGTTGTGGGCCAGGTCCCTGGTGGCAGTGTGTGAGAGGCAATCACACATTGGTGTTTCTCTCCCTCTCTTTTTCCCTTTCTTCCCCTCTCTAAAAATAAATAAATAAAATCTTTTTTTTTTTTTTTTTTTGTAAAGCTCTAATGACAAAGCAAGGTATAGGAAAGCTTTTTACTAACTGGGGCTTTACATCTAAACCCCAGGTAGCGTTCCAGTGAATACATGTGGGCCTGGGGAATAGCCCCTATCTGCCTACACCAGTTTGGCCTGAGAAACCTGCCTGACCACTAAGAGACCAGAAAAAAGATCCCCCAGCTCAAATCTGTCCCCAGAGCCCCAGGTGCTGACAGCTATCTGCCCGCTTGACATTTTTCTCTTGGGTGACTCAGAGACATCTTCATCTTATCAAATTTTCCATTCCTATTTTTCCCCTAGTCTTCCTCCTTTCCCACAAAAAGCTCCACCAGCCAGCCAGTGGCCCCAGCCAGACTCCTGGAAGTCATCCTCAGGAGTCATTCCCTTTTCCTTGCCTCCCCCACAGCTGATCCCTTATTAAGTCCTGTGACCTCTCCCTGCAACAAAAAACTCAAAGAGGTGTGCTTCTCCTCATCTCGGCTCCCAAAACGTAGTCATTTTCTGCCTAGATTATTTTAAAAGCATTCTGACTCTTCCTTCGGACTCCACTTATATTTCCCCTGAAGCCTTCTCCACGGAGCAGCTTGAGTGATGTTTAGAAAAGATAGAGCAAATCATATCACTCTGCTCTTTAAAACTCTTCATGGCTTTCCATTATACTTGGAATAAAACCCATACTCTTCACCCTGACCAATGTGGCCCAGTGGGTTGGGTGTTGCTCCACGAGATGAAGGGCCCCCGGTTAGATTCCAGGTCAGGGAGCATGACTGGGTTGCAGGTTCAGTCCCTGTACATACAGGTTGATGTTTCTCTCCCTCCCTTCCACTCTCTCTAAAATTAAGTACATAAAATCTTTTACAAAATAACCCACACTCTTCACCATGGCCTACAGGGCCCTGCCTGGAGTTCTCTGAACACCCTCTCCAGCCTCATCTTGGACCACTCTCCACCTGGCCCCCACCTCAGTCACGATCTTCCGCCTTCAACTCCCCGTGCAGCTGGCAAATACCCATCTCTCCTTCCCTCCATAGTTGAACAGCTGCCACAGGTCCTGGCTTTCCCACCAAGCTCTTCCCAACTCGAAGCCTTTTTCACTTTCAGCCCCTTCTGTCTGAGTGGACCACACTTTCCCCAACCTTTGCCAGCCCTTCACACGGTGGCTGTTTTGTGCTCAGACTGAGGGTCTCATCTGAGTGCTATCTTTTCAGTGAGGTCTTCCCTGACCACTCCCCCACCAAGGACTGTCCATCAGCACACCCTGTTTATTTCCTATGTCATATTTCCTAGAATATGTCACTATTTTGTTTATTCATCTGTGTATTTCCTCAGTTTGTCTTCCCAACTAGGAAAGTAAATTTCCCGAAGCTAGGGACTCGATCTGTTTTGTTCACAATGCGTGGCACATTGGAGGAGCAGAATCAATAGTTGTTAGATGCCTAAATGAGGCTGTCTGAAGTCCTGGCTGCAACTCCTGCACCCTGGGAAGGAGTAAGAAACTCTTTTCCTCTTCTTCCTTCACTCTCTGTCAGGGTCGGACGGACAAAATTCACTCAGTACAAATGAAAACATTTTAATGGAGGGATTATTAACTGAGGTGCGGGCAGGGTTAAGAGAACCAACACCGGATGTTGAAATACTAAAGACTAGCAAGAGCAGTGAGCGGTTATACCCCCATGATGGAGGGCCAAGAGGAGACGGTGGGGTTCCCAGAGCCCAGCAATAGCTGGAGCTTCGGGGAGGGGCTGCCTAGCTACAGGTGTAGGCTTGGAAGGACACAGCCACTGCCAGGTGCAGTGATACCCCGTCCTCTCTCTCCTCTTACTCTCCCATCTCTGATTGATGCCACTCCCTGGCTGAAGCCAAGTGAACCCCAGCCAGCCATGGAACCCAAGTAAATGAATCTGTTCATAAGAGGCCAGCCTTCCAGAGCACAGAGCAGGTGACAAATGGAGAATAATTAGCACTAATGTTGACTCCTAACAGCTAGAGATCAGGCTCCTATGGAACTTGCCCCAGTGACTCAGAGGTCAATCAGATTTGGAGTTCATGCTTGCACATTCACTCCCATTTATACCATTATGCTTAAAGAAAAACCACTTGGATTTCTAAACAGCCAACTTACTAATAAACTTGGGAACACAATTTGCTGGGGCGTAGGAGTGAACGAGTGGGTGAGGTGTTTTTATTATCGATAAGCACAGCATGGCCTACTCAAGAAAAGGAAAACTCTCTTAATCTTATTTAGCCACCTCATAAACGGAATTATGGAGCATTTTGATGGTATACATAGTATCCTCACAAAATACATGAGACCAGTATTTGGCCAAGATTTCTAGGTTCAGTCAGACCAATTACAGAGAAAATAGAGGTAGGATTCTTTTGTTTTGTTTTGTTTTTGAGTCAAAAATGCTTCGAGTCTTTGCATGCCAGTTTTCAGCCTGCTCTGAATAGTTGCTCTGTGAGAAAGTTCATTTCTGACTCATGTTACTCTACAAATGCAGAATTGTACCCAGTTGATTTCAGGGACATTGGTCATCTTGGAGTTTTTGTAAGGTTTCACAGGCACATACTGAGGGAAAAATAGGAAGTGAGATACACATCTTCCTAAAAGCTGATGACAAAGCTTGGAGAAAAAAATGTAATTTCATCTTTGTAGCTGCAGCAGTAGGAGGCGGGGCTGGGTTGCATGGCTGGGGAAATCACAGTATCAATATCCCACTCCCCTCTAAAGATCTTTATTTTAGAATCTGACTTGAATGCTCAGACAGCTACATTGAGTATCTCAGAAGGAGCAGAGGGGCCTTAGGACAGAGAAGCAGCCTCCCAACTTATTGTATCTTTGCTAATTAAGTGCTAGATTTGTGAATGGAGCTCTGTTGTAACGACCGGCAGCCCCATTTCCAATTCATTTTTCTCTTTGCTTAAAATGTTCTAACTCTTGGAAACAAGAACTAGCAATATTTAATGCCCCCCCGCTTTGTCTACTCTCTGAATTGTGTAATAAGATAGCATACGATATATGTGTGTTTATTGGATTAGTTATGCTTGGAAAATAATAGAATGATAATTTAAAAGAGAAACTGGATTTTTATCCTCCCGCTGTGCAGAAAAAGAGGCAAATTGCTCGAAGGCCTCAAATGTTTGAAGCACAGAGGCTTGTAAGGAAAATTCAAATCTGCCTCTGATTTCCCTGTGTTCTGAGATGCCACAGACACACAAAAAAATTCTCTCCTGAAAGAACTGTATACCACCTGGCACATGTTCCAAGAGAAGCAAAGCAGGTGGATGGTAAAGTGAAATACAAGCTCAGTGGAAAAATACTTGGAAAGCCCCTTTGTGACAAGAAAGATCTTAATTAAATCACCCAGGACCCTTTTCCATAATGATATGCACCAGGTGTTTCTGCTTTCATTCAATCAGCTCGGCATGATTCCCCCTTTTAGCAATGACACAGCCTGTTGGGGTGTTATTCAGCTGAAATACACATCAACATAAAGTGCAGTGCCTTTTAAATGGGGCGGGGGTGGGGGGGATGACGGACATTCAGTGCATATATTAAAATGGCCTCATTTCTTTCACTATCTGTGAACCGACCTTAAAGGATGACCCAGGATAAAGGATAAAACAGAAATAAGCAGTTTCACATTTAGAAACACAAACATACAGTAATAGTAGCTTTATAGACACTAAGATTAGGAAATACAAGGCATTTACTGGTTTCTCAGAAACCACTTATATGTGGGAGAAATACGTGTGAGATTTGGGCTTTCAATTATCCAAATACGAGCCATCGGTCTACTAGGGTCAACGGACAGAGAGTGGATGGGAAGGATCAGAGCAGGCCCTATTTGGCAGGCCTCTCGAGAACCCACATGCTCTCTGACATCGATTATAATTATTTTTCCATCCTTCCCAGGCTGCCTTCTTAGCAGGAATGTGAGCCAACCCTCTCCCTGGGAAGGTTCCTGCTGTGAAGCCATCTTTGGCAATGAATCTTTAACAAAAGATCAGGAACTTGACATTTATTTCTAAGCTGGAGAAGAAAATGTGTGCAAGGTCGGAAGCAAACAAAAGGATAGGAAGAGCCTCTCAAGAGTCACAGAGAGGGGCGATGGAACAGGAAGAGTCGTTACATGGCATGCCAGTGGCTTCGCCTGTGTGAGATGGCTAATGACTAGGTCCGGGATATGGAGACTATATGACGTTATGCTTTCATGTCTCTTTAAAGTAGCAGGGTGGGGACAGTGTGTTTAATTATTATTTTGGACCAGGTGTGTCTTATGATTTTATATTCAACTAATCATCAAGGAAATTATTAAGACGGTTGAAACAGAAATTTAGAATGATAGTCCAAGAAACAGAAAAGGCAATCATTTTAGTTCTAATTGACAGAGCAGCAGAGATTTTTTTCCCCTGTAAATTATTTTTCCAGAAAAAGCATGTGCGTTCAAATGTGTGAATTCATTCATCTGAGTTGGGAGGTGAGTTCCTGGTGGAAAGGTTAGCTAAAGTACTCCGGATGTTTTCACGGAGTGGGAATTTTTCGTTTTCACACTGTCCACTCACAGTAAGGAAATGTCTTCAAAATTCATTTAAAAAGCAACAAACGCCGAAAATGGCATGGTTGTCAGAAAATTACCAAATTAAACATAAAAGGATGTCAGCTTCTCTCCCAAAGGGTAGTTATTTCAATCTCACGGTTCAGTGCACTGTAATGATTGGTTTCTCCATTAAAATCAAAGGCAGAATATAATTAAGGAAATCCTCCAGGTTCCATGTCTTTTAAAATTCCACCAGCTGAAGGACTCACCAGAGGAAGTAATAAATACTTTAATAAAGCCTTGTACCATTCATCAAGGTCAGATATGACTTCAGCACAAACCTCAGCATAGACAGTTGATAGCCACTGGACTGTGTTTTTGGTTTTTTTTCTGACTCTTCTAACCCTTTGGCTAAAGTTCCTAATGATATTCCACTTTTTTTTTTTTTTAAATATGAGAAAGTTTAGCCGTGGATGGTGTAGCTCAGTGGATTGAGCGCTGGCCTGCGAACCAAAGGGTCGCCGGTTTGATTCTCATTCGGGACACATGCCTGGGTTGCTGGCCAGGTCCGCAGTGCCGGGTGCATGAGAGGTGACCACACATTGATGTTTCTCTCTCCTTCTCCCTCCCTTTCCCTCTGTATAAAAATAAATACAACCTTTAAAAAAATCACCTTTCTAGAAACCATTACTGTTACCTTTATTTGGGGTCTATTTCTACCTTCTTGGTTTGGCATAATCAATACCTCCTTTCTCACTGCAGATGAAGATGTGAATGGCAATGGGAAGAAAATAATAATGATTCTCCACTGCCAGGCAAATGAACGTATCCCCCAGGATGTAAAAAAGCTAAAGAATTTCCGTTCATAGCCTCCCTCATCTGCTTCATCAGCCTAACAGCTGACACCGACCAAATGTACAACGCTGTCTGCTAAAAATATTGTACATGTAGTCCCTCAGTTAACGCTCACAAAAATCTTAACTTTTTATATATTTAAGCCCCCTAAAAACTCAGTGAGAGAGGTAATCGTGTCCTCACTTTATACTGAGAAACCCGAAGCTAAGAGAGTTTAAGTTCTGTGCCCGAAGTCACACGGGGAGGAAGTCACCTCTTCTAACCATGCGCATCAGCTGTGTCTCCAGGAGGCCGACACTGAGAGGGAGGTAAGAAGGCGAGGAGCCGATTTGGGTAAAATGCCTGTGAAAGGAAGAAGGGCGGGGCGGCAGGGCTGGTCAGGGGAAGCGTGTGGGCCACCAGGAGGCTCCGACACTGTGAAGGAAAAGTGAGCAGGAAACAGAGCTGGACAAGGAGTGACTCAGAACACAGTGCAGATCTGACAAAGTTCTGGCGACTCGGAGGAAAGCTCTGGAGCAAAGCTTGCCAACTAGAGATCGTGTTGGGCAGAAATAGCCTGGTCCTGGTTAAATAACCGTGTTTGGTGATTGCCTGGCGGCTGTCCAGGAAGAGTGTGGCCCCCGTGCACACACCGAAGTGCGGCCTGAAGGTGCAGCAGCTGGAGGCTGCCGGCTAATTGCTCTCCTTGCAGTGGGATGGAAGTTCGCTTTTTAAAATTTTTATTTATTGATTTGAGAGGGAGAGAGAGAGAGAAATATGAATTTGTTGTTCCATTTATTTATGCATTCACTGGTTGACTCGTGTAGTGCCCTGACCGGGGATTGAACCTGCCGCCTGGCCAGGGCTGGAAGTTTTTTCTTGAAGGGAGGAGATCCAAGTGGTGCATCTCACTGACTGCCTCACTTCACCCGCTTTTACCATGCGGATCCACTTCTTCATTCACATTCGGGAAGCAGCTCCTCCAGGGCCCCAGGGGACATTTTTTCTTGCAGAGAAACTTAGAAGAGAGAGATTATTGGGATAAACTATAGTTCTCGTGACTGTAGTTGGTCCTGGGGCCGCAGCTGGTACTCCTGCTCTCCCTGCTTCACCATCCACTCTAAATGTACTTGCTCTTTCCTGTTATCTCTTCTAAGCTCAGTGACCTACCTCGCGATGAAACACGGTCTTCATTTCTGAGGGCCCTGGTCCACTGGAAACGCACCTTTCTCAGGCTGGGCTTGCTGCCCTGTCCACATGCATTCTTAGCTGGGCAAGGCGGCGCCATAAAGCACAGAAGTGGGTGGGTCACCTGAGTTCCATATGCGTTTCTCCTTGTCCCCATTTTGTAACAGCAACTCTCCCGCCCCCTGCTCCTCAGAGCCAGTTAGCCTTGCCAGGAAGGTGACTCTTCTTCTTGCCTTCTCATCCACGGACACAGGGGACTGCAAATGCCCAGGAAGGAGCCATACCCTGTGCTTCAAACGGAGCTCTTGCTGGTGCCCCAGCTGGGACTTTTTATTAGGGCAGCTGCTCTTAGCCACCTGCTCCTTGCTTCTTGCTTCCTTTTAATGATATAATATCTTAAACAATACCCATTGGCTGTCCACCTCTTTTGCCCTTTAGAACGCCACATTCCGTGAACCATCTCCGCAACTCTCTTTGGGCCGAGCTCCCTTGGCAGCCATTCCACTGGGCCAGTCATTGAAATAATTGCGGTCAGCTCTGGCTTCTGGTGGTTAAGTGTCCCCTAGCCTCCATTGCTTCCGGGGCCCGCCAGGCCCGTTTCCATCAATGAGCCAAGCTCTGTGACGGTCCCTCCTCCTGGCGGCCCCAGCGACCACCAAACTTCTCACTGCTGCTGGCGTCCCTTTCACCAGCATCTGCCTGACTGCTTGGGTGAATGACGTGTACTCCAGGCCTATGTGAGTCACATAATCTCCTGACGGGTCTTCTGGCCTCACATAAAATGTATATTCCAACATACCCATTTCCCTCAGCTTCTTTATTACTTTCGCTACCATCTGTCAAGGCAATTCCGACGTGACTTCATCCAGAGTGGACCATTGCTTGCTCCATGCTTCTAAGAGCCACCCCAGCGGTGAGTGAGTGCCATGCCCAGGGCCCTTGCTGGGGTGTTAAACCCCAAATCCTGGGAGAGTTGGGGTATGGGATTTCAATAAACTGCCCTTTAACTGGTCTTATGATCTGTCCCCCTCGACCAAGCACCCTTAAAACCCAGCCCCGTGAGAACTCTCTGGCTCCTCCTGGGACACGCTGGCTCATTTTTGCAGCCTCCCAGGAGATAGCTCCCTTCCCCCCTTATCAGGCGGACCCAGCTGAATCACGCTGCAGCTTCACACAGTGGTCGACCTGGCAGCCAGGAGAGGAGGTGAGGCCAATGCTGAGGTTGCCTTGTGAGGATGAGGCTCCCACAGTCTCTTCTCTCACTGGGCAGTGCTAGCTCCAGGTGTGGAGGGGGCACCTTCACAGTCTTTGAGGATTCAGAGGAGTGCAGGGAGTCAGAACAGTCAGGGGCATGTGAGAGATGACTCTGTCCATGTGTCATGATCCAGGTCCCACATCCCAGGGCCCTGGCCGTGGGGTGATGAGCTGCCTCAGCCGAGCATTCCGCCACGTCTGAAGCTCTGCAACTCTAAATATTAAATCTGGAGTTCGGTGCTCACCTTTTCCTGCTTTCTCACTGAAGGTATAAGGTCCTCTTTGTAAGCCACCAAAGAGGCCCTCTGGCCTTCATATTTCGCTTTCAATTGTTTGTTAATGGTCCTCAGCTTTTCATTATCCACCCTGTAGAATGTCAATGCACCTTAATAATAACCAACAAATTCATTGTCCTCATACCCATTGTCCCCATACCCATTGACCCCCAAGTCACCACCAGTGAAAGTTTAAGCAATCAGGCTGCCACCTGGTGCCACAATTTCCCCAGGCCCCACACACTATCCTTCATGAGGTCCCTTTTGCCAGCCAAGTGGTGAGCAATCCAGTCCCCAAAACCCCATCTTACCACCTGTTGGCTCAGCCCACCCCTGGAAGCAGACGCTGAGAAGGAGTTAGGAATACAGGTGATATGTTTAGAGAACAGGTAATACCTGTGAAAGGTAAAAGGGAGGAAGCAGGATCGGGGAGGGAGAGTGTCAGAACAACAAAGTCTCGACAGATCCAAGAGGGAGCTCCAGAGCCAAGGTGGCGCATTCGAGGGGACCGGCATTGGACAGGAAAGGCCAGGCCCCAGAATCCCTGCCAGGCTGTGCTGTCGTCGGCTGGGGGCTACCAGGGAGAGCTGGTCGCAAGCTGAAGGCGCTGCAGCTGGGGGCTCTCAGCTAAGGGCGCTCCCAGCAGCTGAACTGCAGGCTCTTTCCTGGAGGGAGAGAGGAAAGGCTCCCTGGCTGTGACTGCAGCACACTTAGAAGTGATCATGAAGTGCTCATCTGTGTGGCGACCTTTGGTGGGCGCTATAAAACAAACGACTAAACGTGGGCGACGCAGGAGTTCTGAGGAAGAGGCTGTGTGAGGTGGCACGTCACCCCTGGTGTCAGAATGCCTGTGCTCAACCCCTAGTTCTGCCACCAACTTGCTGCGGGACCTTGGGCGAGTCACTTACCCTTCCTGTGCTCTGTCTCCGGTACTGGGGGTAGCATCTCCCTCAAAGGGCTGTATGGAGGCCTCCGTGAATATAAAGATCTAGATCGTTGTCCCGCAGTGAGTGGGTACTCTACAACTCGTGACTGTCTAGCGTATCATAAACACGTGAGCGGCACACGGGATGTAAAAATACGGTGGTGTACAGAGATGTAGGTAAGTCCAAAGAAAGGGGACTTTTACCAGGTGACTGCTCTCTGCCAGGCACTGTACCAGCTATTTTCTAGGGCACCTCCTTTCGTCTTCACAATAACCCTACGGGGTAGGTATTCCTGTTGGCATTTTACTGAGGGGCAGCTGATGGTCCAAGTGGCAATGACTTACTTACTAGCCACAAGCCGGAGATTCGGTTTTTGTCCTCGCGTTTAAGATATGCATGCAGTTGTGAGTCACCTTGCGAGGACCCTGACAGGTCCCTAGACTGTACTGCCAACACTGCAAATGCATGGGCTGATCCACGCGAGCCGAGCCAGGCGGCAGCTTGCCTGTGAACATCCATGCCAGCCGTCAGGCTGGGCTCTCCCACGGTCTTGCCGCCGCCGCGGTGTTGCTGCATGGCTGTCTTAGGCGGCCTGGTGTGGGCAATGGGTGATGTGATGGCCAGTCATCGTTTGCTGATCCAACATCCACTGACCTTTAGCCAACTCACTGCATTGTAGTTTTCCTCCACCCTCCACTCTGGCAGGGGCCAGGTGACTGGCACTTGGGTGGCCAGAGTGTTGCATTCTCAGCCACATTTAGGGGAGAGGGGACGTGTAACCCATCCAGGCTCTGCCTGTCAGACCCATGGATTTTTATATTGATGGGAACGAGGAGTCTTTTCTTTTCCTGCTTGGATCTAAAGGACAGTAACCTGCCACTGCTGGTCACCATCTTCATTCAATGAGATGAAGTTATGCCTGAGAATAAAGCCAGCACAGAGGGAGGAAAAGCGGAGGCATCAGCAGAGCTGTGGTCCTGATAGCATCATTCGGAGCCCTTTACTCTGATGTGCCTGAAGCCGGTATGTTCCTGGACTTTTGGTTGATTCTTGTTCGTGCCCTGACTGGGGATCAAACCTGCAACCTTGGCGTAAGGGATGACACTCTAACCACCTGAGCTACCTGGCCAGGGCCTGTCCCTGGACCTTTAGTTACATAAGCCAATGCATTCCTTTTTCTTCTCTGAGATCATTTGTGCTGGATCTTCTATCATTTGGCAGTGACTAACTCCTGATAGTCATTCACTCCATCCGTGTTGAGTGCCTTCGGTGTGTCAGGCATTGTTCTGGTGTGGGAACACACCAGGGGACAAAACAGGCAACTCCCTGTCGATCTAGAACTTACATCCAGGACTTACGTTCCTGTGGAAAGAAAAGAAGGAAAAGTCAATATATAGACATATGTCCGTTAATGATAAGGTTTGGGGGTGGGGGATAAAGCTGGGTGAGGGGAAGGAAGTGTTATCAGCTCCTTGGGGAGGCCTTACTGATACTGACTTAGAGCAGAGCCCTATGATATGTTGAGGGAGTGAGCCAGGAGGGTTCTGGGAAGAATAAACACCAACCTCAAAGGCCCCGGGGAGGGCGTGTACCTGCAGAGGAAAGAGACCAAAGCGTTGGGAATGTGGGGAGCAAGGAGGAGGGGATGAAGATGAGCTGAGAAGAGTAGCAGGCTCAGACCATTCAAGCCCTTGGCGGCCATCAGAGCTTTATGATTGTATTTGACGTGGGATGGGGATGCATCGGAGGGTTTTAAGGAAAGGAATGGCGTGGACTACCATAAAAGAATCGATTTGGTTGTTGAATGGGAGGGGCAAGGACGGAAGCGGGGGGGGGGGGGGAAGCAGATGAAACCATCGGTCAGTTGTGGTAATCCACATGACGGTGATGGCGGTGAGGGTGGGCGGTGGCAGTGGAAATGAAGAGAAGCGCCCAGACGTGGGGTATATTTTGAAGGTAAAGCAGAGCAAATTTGCTCATGAATTGGATGTGGGGAGAGGAGAAAGAAAGGAATCAAGGATGACTTTGAGGATTGTGACCTGAGCGATTGGAAGTTTGGGATAAAAATGTAGTCCTTTTTTACATTAAATCTGAGATGCCTATTAGATACCCAAGATCTGGCACTAAGACGTTCAGGGGAGAGGACCAGGATAGAGATGTATGTATTTGCGAGTCATCGGTTCATAGATGGTATTTAAAGCTGTGAGACTGGCCCTGGCTGGTGTGGCTCAGTGGACTGAGTGCCAGCTTGCAAACTGCAAGGTTGCTGGTTGGATTCCTGGTCAGGGCACATGCCTAGTGCCTGGGTTGCAGGCCAGGTCCCCAGTTTGGGGCGTGCAAGAAGCAACCAATTGTTTCTCTCACACAGTGATGTTTTTCTCCCTCCCTTTCCCTCTTTCTAAAAATAAATAAAATCTTTAAAAATAATGAAGCTGTGAGACTGAATGAAACATGAGTACTGGTAGAGAGAAGACAGGAGGGCTGAGTCGTGAGAGACTGCCATGTTTAGAGGTCAGAGAGACGAGGAGGAACCAGTAAAGAAGATGAAGAAGGAACAGCTATTGAGGTGGCTACTTTTGCACATGGTGAAGACAGTACTTCAAGGAAGACGTGATCAGCTGTGTCAAAGTTGCAAAACGTGCTGATTGCTGGGACAAAAAAAATAAGGGCAAGGAATTTCTCACTGGGTTGAGCAATGTGGGCCTTTTAGCACTAACTGTTATCTTACATATTCCCGACTGACATTTATTTTCTGTCCCCCCCCCCATTTAGATGTAAGCTCTGCAAATTTCCGTGTTGTTCATCGCTGCATCCCTGGTGCCTAGAATAGTATCTGGTGTATGGTCAGTGCTCCATAAATATTTCTTGAATGAAAAATTGTTCCATATCAAGGGAGAGAAAATTATTTCTCAATTCCTCTTTGTGCAAAGATACCTTGCATTTTATGTTTTGGTAGAGTAACTGACGGTGTAGACTAGACTTTGAATTATGTTGAAAACTTGACAAGCGATTTAACCTTACTAAGCTTTTGTTTCCTGACGCAGGAAAGGAGGTAGATCATAATGAGATGTTTGAGACTATACCCAGAACCGTGTCCAGCATGTAGTGGGTCCTCAGCAAATGCTTTGTAAATCCGAAGGGGTCACATGGACCAGACCACATAGTGACATGCAAATTTACTCCAGACAAATTAGTCATTTGACATGAGAAGTCTCAACTACCTGAGAAGTGAGGTAGCATTTCCAGCAAAAAGCATTTGAGGGTGTCTGGAATGGGATAAGGCCCATAACACATGGAGATTAGGGTGGCTAGTGTGGTTCTTTTCTATGAAAATGCAGTAGCTTTGAGGCTTTTTAAAAAGGATGTTGTATCTTATTATAGATTCTATAGTTCAAATATCATTATATAGGCAGACTGGTGAGACCACTGCCCCTAGACCCGCACCTGCCCCTGGATTGCCCTGACCTGAATCTCACAAAAGGTGCAAAGCTGCGTCGAGTTGATACCCAGGCTTAAAAAAACTGCAAATGCAATGTGATCCAAGTGTTAACCTCAAAAGGTTAACTAGGACATTCCTAAAGGATCTTGTGGGTTTAAAGTAGGTAAAGATTCTATTCTAAAGGAGATTGGCCTTTAGCAGGGGAAAAATGTGCTGAGTGAGGAGGGGACGGGAGAAGCAGTGGGGGCTGAGAGTTACTCTGGATTCTTACTAAAGCAGCCTGGGCATGCAACCAAATCTCTTGGGTTAATATTTCTTTTCCTTTGTTGTCTGGGATTAGGCAACAACATAGCCTTCGGTCATTTTGCATTTTTTTGTCTTTTAAACAAAGTTAACAGGCCCTGGCTGGGTGGCTCAGTTGGTCGGAGCATCATTTGTGCTCCAAAATGTGGTGGATTTGATCCCTGGTCAGGGCACGTATCTAGGTTGCGGGTTCGATCCCCGGTCAGGGTGCGTACGGGAGGCAACCAATCGATGTTCCTCTCTCACATCAATGGATCTCTCTCTGTCTCTCTCTGTGCTCCTTCCTCTCTCTCTAAAAAATCAATAATTGTAGCCTCAAGTAAGGAGGAAAAAAGATAAATAAAAATAAACAAAGTCTACAGGTGATAACCTGAAGTTTCTTTGGAGCCAGAATATTCGGCCATCATCTTACCCTTGGTAGAAGACGTTTTGGTATTGATGTATTGATCGTGGGTTTCTCGGGGTGAGGGTGTAGCTGAACTTCTGGCCCTTTGAAATGAGTGCTCATGAGCAGGTACTTGACATTGCAAGGCAGTAAGAATTTGAAAGACAAATATTTAGAGAAAATCTCCAAAGACAAACTCCCAAATAAGAAAAATAAACTTGTATTAGCATGCTGATTCTTCTCTTTCTCTTAATGAGACTTTGCCATGAATCGTGGGTTATTACAATGATGGGGAAGAAAAGCTGACTCGGACAGGAGGCTGAAATGTGGCAAGAGGAGCAAGGATTTTTCAAGTGTGCCCTTCAAGGAAATGACTCAAAACACCACCCTGTGAATTCTGTTTTTATACTTGGGCTTCACAAGGGTGATAACATCTCCCAAATTACTAAGTCTGGCTGGACTTTGTCACTGTTATTACCTCATTTGTTAGCACTTCCTAATATTAGACACTGTGCTAAGTGTTTCGTATATATTATTGCACTTACTTTTCACACAAAAACCTACGGGACAGGCACTATTAACATCCTCACTTTGTACAGAGAATGCTGACGCTTAATTCCAGCCTCGCTTGGTAAGACCCTGGTGCTGTGTGGCACCTGGACAGCGGGTGATGAGTGACCAGCTGAGGCATTGAGAAGGAGGAAGAAACACAGCTAAGAGGCACCTATCAAAGCTTAAGTGTAGTTAGAGAGGAATAAGAGAATGAAGAGCTCAGAAAAGAAAAGAAAGAAAGAGCTCAGAAAAGTGCTTTCCCACTGTGTCCAGGACCCTTCCAACAAGAAACAGACACATTAGATTTTTCATTCATTCGTACTTTGCTTCCTCTCATGAATTGGACACTATATTGGGACAGGGAATGCTATGATGAAGACGTACAACCTGCAAGCTATTGGAGGAGAGACCATTCAGAGTGGCAACATGAGGGGCTGTAATGTAGAGCAGTGTTTCCCGAACTCTTCTGAAACTGAGAAGCTCCTGGGTGACTTGTTAAATGTGACGATTCCCAAGCTCCTCCCGTGGAAAATCTGGGATCTCGGAATATGCTTGTTAACGAACCACATACCGGTAGTTGAGTCTTTTATGTTCAGGAAAGTTTGGGTGTGTATCCAAGTGCTTTGAGAGATTAAAGGTGGGGTGTCTGCCCAGCCTGAGGAGTTATTGTTGGCTTCACAGAGGTGGTGACAGCTGAAGAGGAGGTATGGGGACAAGAGGCATTCCATCCCCCAGCAAGGGGACCCTCGTGTTCCAAAGTGTGGGAGTGCGAGCAGGACTGACCTATTTAGGATGCTGAGAGCGGTAGACTCTGTTGGAGAGACTGTAACAAAAGCTGCAAAGGAAAACAGGAAAGGGTAAGACTGGAGAGAAGGTTGGGGGCCAGATCATGGAGATCCTGGAATGCCATGTAAGGAGATTTAGATTTTAGGAGATGCTTTTTAGACTGCCTAGGCCTCTAGATGATTTATATATTTATATTACATATGTTGTGTTTATGTATTACTTACATAATACTTGCATGGTATTTATCTATGTATATATTGATATTAAATATCATTTATATATTATTATACTATGCTATATGATTATATTTATACCATTTCTACTTCCTGAAAGTCATTCATTAAAATTTGTTTTTAGACAAGACTGGGTGGTATATTACAGAGGAACAAAAGACTTACCTGTTCGGCCCTCTGCAGAAGGGTGTTGGCCTGGCTGTCCAAACCAGAGAACCCAGGTGGGGAGGCGGGCCTCACAGGAAACCAGCAAAGCCTGGAACCGCTGTCACCTCCTTCAAGACTTCTCTGTTCAAACCCAAAGAGGATTTAGCTTCTACTTTTTTTTTAAACGTTGTTTTTGTAAGGTTAAATGTAAGTGGAATCATACAATATTTGTCCTTTTGTGTCTGGCTCTGTTCACTTAGCGTGATGTTTTCAAGCTTCATCCGTGTTGTGACATCAGAAGTTTGTGTTATTTTTTAACATACGGAGTGCTATGTTGTGTATTCACTGGTACACTGAAAGTCCCTCACGAGGTGTTTCTCTTGGGCGCTTCCTTTGTTTATTAGCAAACAAAGCCCTGTAATGGGTGGGGTCCCCTGGCCCTCAGACTGAGATCCATTGTCGTCTAGACCAGTCTGGAAGTGACAAAGCTCTTAAGTCTCCCTGTCAAGGGCGACCACAAAAAGCCAAGCGTGAAGGCTGCTCTTCTTAAGGTATTTCTTGGTAAGACATTTCAGATATCTCCCAGAGAACCGTGTCTTGGAAACCACTGCGACTTTATTCCTGAAGCATGCAATGTCAACAGCATTCCCCAGATTTCCAGTTTTTCCACTGACTTTAACCTTCTCCTGCAGAAGCTGCTTAGAATTTGTGGAATCAAAAACTCCGTCTTCTGCTGGATGAGTAAGGTCCAGACCAAATGTCCAGGTTGCCTACTTAGGCTTCTTGACATTCGGTGCCGTCCTGCAGGTGGTCTGTGAGCATCAGCGGCTTTAAAAGGTCCCCAGGGACTCCAACACACAGGCAGAGCGGAGACACACTCAGCTTGTCCGCCTCCCCCTTTGTCCCAGATGAGAATGTGGAGGTTCAGGGGGAGAGAGTGATGGTCAGTGTTCCACTTACGGAGCACGTATTTACTGCCCACCCTGTTCCAGGCCCTGTGCTGGGCGCAGCAAGGCTCGCCCAAGGTCCGCGTTGTTGGAGATTCAGAGGTTCCCCCCCCCGCCCCTCCCCCCCTGCCGTTATAATACAGCCTGTGCCTTGTGTTTGAAAAAGCTCAAACTCCAATAGCAGTAAAATAGGATTTTCCACTCTGGGGTGATTTGGAGAACCAATTTTTAATGTGCTTTTATTTAGACTTCTATTTAGAATCATTTTATTTTTCTCTAATTACAATCAAAGTTGAATATAGTAACCATGAATCAAGCCAAACTATTAAGTGAATTGGGAATAGCTGACTTAGAATAACTTTAAGATTACCCTCTACACCAAAAACTACCTGGTAAATGGAAAAAAAAAATAGCAGAAAATCTTTCAAATGCTGTTTCTCTGAAAGACAGATGGAAAAATTTCAGCCTTCACTGTCAGTTCAGCTGGCTATAGGACAAGTCCACAGAATTTATGCCTGAGGCCATGAAATTGTAACCTTATTTTAAAGTATATAATAGCAATCCCCTTTAAATATATTCATTGTGTAATAAAAACCAGCCAATAAAGCCCAAAAAACATTTTAAAAAAGCAAACAAAAGAAACATTTCATATTTCTTGAAAGATAAAATAATGAAAATACTGGATTTTTTTTGTGGTCAACTTTTTTATCATGGTAAAACATACATAACATAAAATTTACTGTTTTAACCACTTTGAAACATACAATTCAGTGGTATTAAGTACATTCACGATGTTGTGTTAACCATCACCCCTATCTATTTTCAGAACTTTTTCATCCTTCTAGACAGAAATTTCATACCCATTAAACAATAACTTCTTATTTCCCATTTCCCGCAGCTCCTGGTGGACTCCTTTATATTTCCTGTCGTTAGGAATTTGCCTTTCCTGGGTGCCTCCTATACATGGAATCATACAAGGTGTGTCCTTCGTATCTGGCTTATTTCACTTGACACAGTGTTTCAAGGTTCACGCATATTGTAACATGTGTCCTTTTGAGACCGAATGATATTCTTTTGCATGTATATAGCACATTCTGTTTATTCATTCATTGGTGGGTGGACATTTAGGTTGTTTTTATTTTTTGGCTATTGTGAAGAATGCTGTTATGAAGGTGGATGTAGAAATATTATCTCAATTTGAATCCCTGCTTTGGATTACTTTGGGTACACACCTAAATGTGAAGTTACTGGGTCATATGGTGACTCTGTGTTAGTTTTTTGAGGAACTGCCAAGGAGTTTTCCACAGCAGATGCACCCTTTTACATGCCCATCGGCAAAGCACCAGGTTCCTTTTTTGAACGTTTTCTCCAACTTAAGTAAAATTTTAACCTTTATTTATATAACCCTTGATCTTAAGTTTTTTTCTAACCCCTTCATCTTTAATTATTTTGCATTTCTAGGTTGCATGGTCCTTTCTCAGTTCAACATAAATGTTTAAATTCCCATTCAGTGTTAAACTTATATACCTTCTTTGCCCAGACCGGCGTGGCTCAGTTGTTTGGGCATCGTTCGGCAAAGCTAAAGGTCACAGTTCCATTCTCGGTCAGGGAACATGCCTAGTTTACAGGTTCAGTCCCCAGTCTCGTAGGACAGGCAACTGATTGATGTTTCTCTCTCACATTGATGTGTCTCTCCCTGTCTTTCTCCCTGCCTTCTCCTCTCTATTAAAAAATGTATATGTATATACATTATTATATATTATATATCATATATACCTTCTTCTCTGATTATAAAAGCAGTATATTCTCTTGAAAACTTACAATTCATTTAATTCATATTTTCCAGGTTTCAACAAGTTGAGATGCTAATTCAGTCACATTCACAGTAATATCTGAAATTTTACTGCCTCTAGTTGCCTCTTGTTCCCAGGCAAATCTGCCTCCCTCCTGCCCTGCCAGGAAGGGGTGTTCTGCGAAGCCTTCAGGAAGTCTCTGCATGGGCTCTTGTAGTTACCAGGAAAGCCACTGGAGGGCAGTAGATCTCTTCCACCCCCGACCCCAACCCTGGAGAGGACGCTGCCCTGTGGCCAAGAGCGTTTCTGAAGTAGCAAATTCTCCAAGTGCCGCGTGGCATCTATTCAGAAACGGGACTTTCCCTCCTCCAAACTCTTGGCCACACTTTGTCACCTGGGTTTCTCAGAGTCCCATTTAGAAACCTGAACCCAAGTCTGAATCCAAGATTAATAATTGACTGAGAAAGTGGGGGGAAAAAAGGTCCTGACAGCTAATAGCTGCCTGTTAATAGCTGGCCATAGAGTGTGTCTGATTTGGCAGCCCGGTTCATAAGTCACATAATTGACATGCCGGCCAGGAGCCTGTGGCGTGGGAGAGTAATGGCTTTCCAAAGGAAAGCCTGGGAGAAGACCCCTCTACACCTCCCCTCCCCCCAAAGTAACGGATGGCCACTTTCATGAGACTTTCCCCTGGGAGTCCACATTTTTCCTTCTATAGGAGACTAAATAAAATTCAGTGGTTTTAAGAAGAGCATACTTGAGAAAATTGTCACCTCGAGGTGATGGATGGCTTACTTAGGATTTAAAAAAAAAGAAAAAACTCAACCCACCGCATTATCCAAATTACTAGAGGTATAACATTCTTGTTTTCTAGGAGCGATGTAAATAATTCGCTTGCATTTTTCATTTGCAAGGAAATGGTGCCCAGTTTCTAGTTTGAAACTGGAGCTCTGTCTTTATCCAGACAGCTTCACACAGAGAGGCACACCCCAGATATGAACATGAATCTCAAACTATTCTTACCCAAATGTGCCTAAGGTCACTATAGTCGTGATATTCTCCCAGCCATAGGCATTTCAAATCACAGGTGGGCTCTTCCTTTTTAAAAATATCTCCCTTGGCATACTTCAGTATGACTCTGAGATGTCATCTGATCAAAACACATTCTATTCAACTTGCTTAGTGAATAATCTGTCCTTGTTTCTGTCAGAGCATGACTCCCGACTTCTATGTCCTTCCTCTCCCCACAGGTACCAACTCTCTGGTCCTTTAAATAAGCCTCAGCCTTTGAAAGGCATCCCTGCCTCCTGCCCATCAGCCAAAATCTTGGCACACAAAGTCTACTCACTCCTAGACCAGCTCTGGCCCCCTGTTCCCACAACCGAAGCATCTGTCTTGTCTCCAAGACCATATTTCCACTTCCTGATAATCAGATTCATAACTACATCTCTGTCCCCTTTGCCTGAATCCCTAACTTAGAAACCTGCCGAGAACCACACTTTCTTATGCCTAGAGGCCCTGGCTTCCTCTCAGTCCTTGTTCTTGGCATACCAGGGACTAGAGGCATGCAGCATAACCTCAGCCCGCATACACGACACATAGGTGACTCTCAATATTTGGAAACCTGTACGGAGAAGCATTTACCACGAACCATCTGAGACCTTCCAACTTACTGTCAGGCCCGTGCTCTCTTAGATTGTCGCCTGTTTCTTCCTGTACCTTCTGGAGATGCATTTAGTTCCAGGAACTGTATCTCTATCTGTATCCTTCCCTGCTTCATGGGCGGAACCCACTTATGGCCATTTCTTGCCCTTCTCTGCATGTCTGAGGAGAGCAAGATTATTTCCTGTCCTGCTGCATTTTCTTATTATCTTGAGTTTTATTTCATGCAAAAGGTAGTTTTTAAGGAGGATAATTTAATTGAGTGCTGGAAGAGAAAGGCCAAGCTAGATTGTAAGTCATTTTCACATTTCTTTTGTGCTGCTCTTGTAAGAATAATTTACCTTTAACCTCCCTTACCATTCTGTATCTTGTAGTTTTTGTCTCTCCAGCACCCTTAGTGTTGGGGCACTAACCCTTCCTGTTTATAGGATTTTGAGTCACAATACTCTGACAGCCCTACCTGGTTGGTGTGCCCATGACCAGGGCCTGGTCCATTAGAGTCCCTCCCCCTGACCAGCATGATTGGTTCCAAGGTTAGGACCTAACCAAGCATGGCCAACCAGCGATCTTCCCTAGGATTTGATATATACAAGTTTAGAGAGAAAAGTGGGGTAGTTATGCTGTGATGTAGGCCTAGGGCTACGGGAGTTGTCCCACTAGGTAGAGAAAGGTGGAAGGCACCAAGAATGAACATAGGAAGTCGGAGAATGAAGTCAAGCCAAGTAGAGATGAGAAATGAGAAGCAAAAACTTTTTATTCAACACAGACTCCTGTTCTTCCAAGTATGTGAGCAAAATAAACCGCTTTTTCCCCCCTAAAGCTAGTTTGAGTTGAATTTTTGTCTTTATAATCAACAGTCCTGACTCATAAAACAGTATCTCAAGATCTTCTCATATGTAACCCAGATCCACCTGCTGGAGGTCTGGGAGCCCACCGCTCCCTTCTTCCCCTTCCAATCGGAAGCCATTGGAAAGCAAATGTAGGGAGGGTTTCCCTGTGAGCTGTGTCTGGAGTAACTGTGGTTTTAGTCTGAGGCTAAGTTAGGGCCTCCCTGATTCCTCTCCCACCTAGCCCTTCCCACCCATCTCTGGAGAGACCTGGGTCTGTAAGGAAGACACCGCCTGGGCCAACAGCGTGAGGCGTCAGGACCTGCCTCACAAATGCTGTCACCAGCAGAACGGGGCATTTCAGCTGGAGTCGGTGGTGTGAGCCTCTGGTCTCTTCTCAGCACAGAGCTCCTGTCTCCCAAGGCTTGCCTTGGTGTCACTCATCACGGAAGTCACTCTTCCCTGCTGTGCAGAAGAGGATAATGACCTCAGAGAATCAATTTCTACAAAAGTCTTTCTTCTGTGGGAATGTGAAGAAGAGCCACCCCTCTCCCCCTCCTTCTTGGGCTGTTACCTCCCTTCCTCTGGTCTTAGCACCTCAACCCAGTTCCTTCGAGATTATTCATCGTACCTTGCCCAAGGGGTTAGCCATAGGGCTCAGAATGGACCAATCAGAGCCCACCTCTCAACTTTCTGAATTGAACTCAGGCCTTCTACATCCCTTTCCTCAGGCGATGCCATCTTCAAAGTCGCTGTCTCGGAGCCTTCATACAAGCTGTGTCCCCCCAGTGGACTGCTTGCCCCATCATCTCCCTTGTCTATCTTTTTGTCTTTCTTCAGATCTCAAATACGACTTCTTCAGCTTACAGACGAGCTGCAGCACATCAGCCCTGCCGGTCCCATGAAACCAGGACTCCCCTGTGACCTCCGTCTCAGCCGCTGATTACACAACAAGCAGGACTTGACGAAATAAGAAAATAGAATATACTCACAGCTAAACATTGAAATGAAGAGGTACGTCGAAATGTCTTTTTAAAATATACTGTACGAGGAAGATTGTTCCAAACCTAGACTGGAAAGAAATTAGCATTCCTAATAGAATGTGTAAGGAGTTTTCCAAAATTTAACTGGATTAGGGCTTATTTGGGGAAAGCAGATCACCCATCCATTGAACTGACTAAAGTGACCTTTTTTCCACATTTCTTATTGTTGTTCAAGTACAGTTGTCTCCATTTTCCCCGCACCACTCCCTCCAGCCCCATAAAGTGACCTTAAACAAACATTCTTTTACATGCCGTCAAAAAAGATTAACTTTTCAATTTTCCTGTAAAATATTTTTATCAAGAGTGAATCTTTGAATTGGCCTGCTAGAAGCCTTCCCCTTGTGGTCACATTGTAAGAAAACTACCATGTGCTTATAATTAAATTGTCTAAAAAGCTTTGCTCTTTTTTTTTTTTTTTTGCTTAACAAAAAAATAGCATCTTATAGCACCTTTATTTGCTATATTTGTTCATAATTTGTTTTGGGTCTTTTCCTTAAAAGTAAACTGCTAGCTATAAACTGTGAGCCCTGGTAGGACAGGGGCCCGATTTGCATTGCTGAGCACCTATCCCCAGCAATGATTAGCACCATACCTGGCAAACAGTAGGAGCTGCCATGATACTTGTTAAATTAATGAGGAGTCACTGAGCAAAAGTAAAATTTAGCCCTGGCTGGTGTAGCTCCGTGGATGGAACACAGGCCTGCGAACCAAAGGGTTGCCGGTTGGCATCCCAGTCAGAGCACATGCCTGGGTTGCGGGCCAGGTCCCCAGTTGGGGGTGTGCGAGAGGCAACAGATGGATGTATCTCTCACACATCCACGTTTCTCGCCCTTTCTTTCTCACTCCCTTCCCCTGTCTCTAAAAATAAAATCTTTAAGAACAAAGTAAAATTTAAACATGTGCATGTTTATGGGCTAGATAAAAAAACTCGCGTGAATCTCCTCTTTGCTTGTGTTGGAATTCGGGACACGCAGCTGAAGGGGTGTGAGAAAAGAGCAGAAGGAGCGAGGTCACCCTGACCTTCACTCGCCCCTCTGCCCTGAAACAGGCCAGAAAACCCTCACCGGAGAGGTGCGTCCTTATCTCCCAAGACAAAGGGGCAGCAGGAAGAATCCGGACAAGAAGGCCTTGCTGGGTTTCCCGGGTTTACCACTCAACTTCTGCTCTATAACTGATCACATCCAACTGCCCGCGCTTCATCAGACCTGCGTAAAAGCGCACTCAGGCCTCGCTGCTTCTCCGGGTCTTCTTTACATAGGCTCTCACGTCTCATAAAACGCATGTTAGAATTGTGGGCTTTTCTCCTGTTAATCCGTCTTTGTCAGTTATATTTTCAGAGCCAGCCAGGGACCCTAAGAGGGTCAAGGAGAACGTTTCCCTCCCCTACACGGGTAGAAAGTAAACATGAAAGAAAGGAGTTCTTTTTCCTCTCCCCGACCTGAAACAGGAACACAACCTGCCCGTTCCTCGGCCGCTCTGACTCCCCGTGGAGGCCACTGTCAAGTGTCATCGCATCCAAACAACAGAAATCCCACCGCAAAACTACTGGCGAGCAGCGCTCTCCCTCTGGGGGGCACACCTGCGCCTTTCGGGTCCCTGGACCCCCTGTCCCGCCACCCCCGAAGCCCAGTACCTCTTCCCTTCTCTCTTCTAAGCTCCAAGGGCCCTTCTTGTTGCCTCTGGGACTTGTTTCCTGAGTCCATCTGTTTTACGGCTCTCTTCTACCTCTGGGACTTTCTAGAGAAACTTTCTCTTATGTTAAAAAATTGGTTAGTAATAATTTTTAAAAATATTTTATTTATTTACTTTTAGAGAGAGGAGAAGGGAGGGAGAAACAGAGAGGGAGGAACATCGATCCGTTGCCACTCAGGCCGTGCCTTGTGACCTTTCGCTTTGTAGTATGACACCCAACCAACCGAGCCACACAGGTCAGGGTGAGTAATGGTTTTTTAATGAAGGTTTCTAGGGAGACAGAGAGGTGGTTGTGTAACACGCCCGTAGCAGCACACCTGCTCGAACGTCTCTCTCTCCTGCAAGTTTCTCAAAAGTCAGCCTCACGTTTTTCTCTTTTCTCCGCCTCACATCCATTCAGCCTCCCTCCCTGTCATTGATGCTCGCACCTCCTCTCCTCTTGCCCCCCAAGACCTTCCCCTTTACGTCTCTTTCCCAGTTAAAAGTAGAGCAATGGCCCTTTTCGGCTCCTTCGGTTTGCATCCCTACCTCCTTAGTAGGTACTCTGCAGAAAGGCTTTTCTCAGGATATACCATTAAGAGAAGGTAAAAGAGAAGAAGGAATGGCAAATTAATAATCATTTTTCTTTTTCTGTTTGAAATTGTGTAAGGGTGGGGAGGGAATGAAGTGACTGTGCAGTACAACAGAGAATACACCAGAATATAAAGCCTGCACCCAAGGGGTCTGCAGGGACAAGCCTCTGTACTTAGACAGCTGGTCTACGAGGGCACTAAAAGGCTTAAGGGATTTGCCGTGGCTTTTGTACTCCATTAGTGCCAAAATGACTGGTTAGAAGTCTTTAACAACAACTCAACTTGTTAAGGCTTCTCTGTGTCACTTCTAAAAGAATGCATTGCAAATACCCTCTGTATGTTTTTTAACTCAATGCTCTCTCACTTAAGGTGTCTTTTATTGCCTTCCAGATGCAGCCTTTCTCCAATTAAAAAAAATGTATTGCTGAATCCTTCACTGAACTAGTAAGTGCTCAAGATGCAATAGGCCTCCTGCAGGTCTTCCTTCCCTGGGCTGGCGTGGGCTGTCAATGATATGAATGTAGGTCTAAGGACACTGGAGAGGAAATTTTTAGCATTGCAACACTCAAGCAAATGTTCAATGTCCAACCAAAGCTAATTCTATACGGGACAAAAATAGATGGAAATGTGTTATTTGTGGTTCAGCTTGGCTTGCTTTTTTGACTTAGCAAAGACATGACTTCATCTTTATATTTTGCTGTATTCTTTACAGCAACTTAAAAACAGAGCATGGAATCTTTAAAAAGAATATCTGTTATTCCCAGTGGCCCAAAATGGATATTTAAAAGAGTTTAAAACCAAAATATAATGCAGTTCACTCTAGTGCTGCTTTCAGTATAATTTATTTTTTTCAGAAGACATACTATTTTTCTCTGATTATAAAAGTGATATATGCCTATTGTGCAAACTGGTAAAATGCATGAAATACAAATCTTCATTAATCCCCAAACCCAAAGGTAATCACTGTTGACGTTTTGGGGCGTATTCTTTCAGTCTTTTTTCTACAGTCGGGGACAATTTCAAGGGCATGGGACCTGTGTAGTCACACAGGACTCATGTTCAGAAGGACCTTACACTTGGTGCAAGACTCTGCTCTTGCAGTCTGGGAATTATTAATAATTTTTGAACAAGAAGTACTGCATTTTTATTTTATACAAGGCCCTGCAAATTAGGTAGCTGGTTCTA